>CAUYQV010067980.1:0-33972 GCA_963574575.1 Galagoides demidoff | reverse complement strand
ACTTTTCTAAGCACAAGCACAGCAGTACGCTAGACAAACACACATCCCTGTCTGTGTGGACCTGACACCTGGATACATGAACATTCTGGTCATACACTCAGATACTATTGCTATTCATCAGATACATGTGCTCTGTTCTGTCGGTACTCACAGACCTCCCCACAGGACACCTAAAACATCTGATCTCCTAGGCTACAGCACAGACAGCTGTACTTAGTAAGATCTATAAGCTGCTTCCTTATAAATGGCATAGTCCATTATTTCACGTGGTTTGATCTGGAAAGGCTAAGAGGACGTCTTCAAAAGTAATTTTCCAGGTTCTGTTTGCAACAAATTATTAGCACCTAATAGTAAAGCACAATATGCTATATTGAGGAAATTTCTCAAAGCAGGTAATTATCCCTGCTCAGTTACCCTAATAATCATACCAATAAATTAGTGAATGATTTGCTCATCTCTGAACACTACCCTCAGTGCTGACAAAATGAACTTGAGACATTTCTAAGTACTATATGTACAGTATGTACAACTTTGCATATTATGGACTGATTGCATCAAAGCAAAATTAATAGTGTCCCTGGAGTAATCTCTCTGGAGCTTCCTCTTACATGAAAGTGGCCTCAGAGGTGCTGTGTGCCACTTTGTCATTCTCCTTTGAGCACCTGTGACGTGCCAGGTGAGTTGTCCACTATGAAAATTAATTCTACTGCTCCCCGGTAGGCACACAATGCCTGTCCTCTGACGGACAAGCAGGAGTGCCCTGTACAAAGCCAGGTCGCACAGCTGAATATCCCAATCAGGGATGACTTATAAACAGAGGCTGAGTCACTGCAACACTGCCAGACCCTGAAATGCCTTCTCAGCATCGCACCCGTCTAAGCCTAGCAGAAATCCAAGGATATAAATTGGAAACAAAACAATTTTTTCTTCCTCTTTAACACTTCATTTCTAAAGAAACAAAAAGGTTTTCTATTTCAGTCACATATATAAAATGTACATGATCCGTGCAAAATCATATGATACAACAGAATAATATTTGGTATTGGTCTGAAGGGCTAACTTGTGTACCACACTCTCTAATAGTAATGATCGAAACTCACACAAAACATCCCCATGAACCAAGTTCGCTTTCCTAAAATTCACCCTGTAAATTGTACTTAGCTCATGAAGGTGCTTCCTTGTTTCTATTTATAATGATGAACTTTACCCATGATAGACACACAGAGAAATAAAAATTATGTAGGCGAACTTTGTCCAAACAGGCAGAGTCCTATAAGTTCTATTGTTTCTGCTTTCGCTGCCTTTGACAACTCAAAGACTTCATTTCCACACATGAGAATGAAATAAACAGCAAATGTGGGAATACTGTTAATTCTTGTCTGCTTTCAAGGACACTGAAATATGATTTGCCTTAAAAAAGAATGAAGAAGAAAGAAAAGTACCTTCTCCTCCCAATTCCCGTTTCTCCTCTTTTTTCCTTCTCCTTTCTCCTTTTTACCACTCCTTTTCTTACACAAATCTGCAGATTCTACATAGTCATATGCTATAATCCAAATTACCCTCCCCTATAAAACTTTCTGCTATAAAAATCTCCCATGCTCTAGAAAATGATCTCAGTTTTCAAGACGAAAACTCTGACAAACTAATTCACATCATAGTACGTAGGTCACTACAAAAATTTGAGATAGACTGTATTATGGTCCAACACAAAAAAGGTAACTTCGTTACCTTTCCTGAGATTTATTTATTTTTTAAGGAGGAAAAATATGGAGGCAATTAATTAGCCTCAAAGGACTAAAGTTTTACAGTTGAATTTTAAGAAACTAAGTAAAGACCCTTTGATAGAAAGACCCTTCCCTCTTCCTCTGCACGAAGCTTTGGCCTACATGCACCTGCTAAGGCATAAAGCTAAGAAACTCCAAGCGTTGTTCTCCTCTTCTTTACATTTTCAGTTAAGCCTTCTCTTTTCCCCAAAGAAAAGGTTATCTCTGAAAAGTTAGTTATATTGAGTTTACTGCCTCATTAATATAGAAATGGGACATGTTATCATTACCAATAAAGTAATAAAAAATTACAGACTCATATTATAATAATATTGTGGTATAATAATTATCACTATTAAAGATCCACCATATACCGATATGGTACTTGTAAATGTTCAGTATGTAGTTGCTTAATAAACATGTTGATTCCACTGATTTAAATGTTGATTTTTGTTTTTCAAAAACTTCATATTCAAAATTTCCTTTCCTGGCTTGGCACCCCATAGTACAGTGGTTATAGCACTTGCCACATACACCGAAGTTGGTGGGTTCAAACCCAGCCTGGGCCAGCTAACAACAACAATGCCAACTGCAACAAAAAAAATAGCTGGGCGTTGTGGTGGGCCCCTATAGACCCAGGTACTTGGGAGACTGAGGCCAGAGAATAACTTAAGCCCAAGAGTTTGACAGTGCTGTGAGCTGTGACACCATGGCACTCTACCTAGGGTGACATAGTGGCACTCTGTCTCAAAAAAAAAAAAAATTCCTTTCCCCTGCCCTTTCTAATACAGATAACATATTTGTCAAACTGAATGAGAGATGAGAATGTAATTTTATGTTTTATATTAAGGCATGAATGGTTTATATACGGCATTTTCTCAAGAATAATTTTAATTCTAGAACTTTTAATCCAGAAATACTTGAAGTTGTTGATTTGGAGGTTTTAGGGGACTTCTGTTTGTTTTTCACATGGGTCTTGAGATATTTATTTAGTTACTTTTAGACAGTCTCATTCTGTTGCCTTGTCTAAAGTGCCATAACATCAGCCCAGTTCACAGCAACCTCAAACTCCTGAGTTGAAGCCATCCTCCTGCCTCAGTCTCCTGAGTAGCTGGGACTACAGGGACTCACCATAGTGCCCCGCTAATTTTGTATTTTTAGTACAGATGAGGTCTTGGTCTTGCTTGGGCTGGTCTCAATCTCCTGAGCTCAAGTGACCCTCCCACCTTGACCTCCCAGAGTGCTAGGATTATAGGCGTGAGCCATGGAGCCTGGCCTCAAGGGATTTATTTTTAATTTCTATGAACAAGGACACTAGCATGTGCCAGATAAAAAGATTTATTATAAAAACATTTAAGAGCTGAGAAGGAAAAACCTGCCTATAACACATGCAAAACAGTTATCATTACCAATAAAATAATAAAATATTATAGACTCGTATTATAACAATATTGTGGTACAATAATTATCACTATTGAAGATCCACCATATACTGAATACTATGAATGTATGCTATATATACATTCTGTCTAATGTAAGTCAGGGCTAGGAGAACGGGTGAAGATTGAGGTGAAATACGCAGTTATGAAATCTGGCCAGTCACAACGCATTCTAGCAGACAGAATACATCAAACAAGCAGAGCTACAAATAGGAAGAACTAGAGTTAACAAGGAAATCTGAACAGCTAAATCAGGCAGATTTAAACTATCAGCTTGTTTTTGCCTTATAGTTTCTTGATACTGATCTAGCTTACTGCATAGCCTGTCGCCTAAGTATGGTTTTTACATTTTCCTTTTCTTTTTTTTTTTTTGAGACAGAGTCTCACTTTATCACCCTCAGTAGAGTGCTGTGCTGTCACAGCTCACAGCAACCTCTAACTCCTGGGCTTAGGTGATTCTCTTGCCTCAGCCTCCCAAGTAGCTGGGACTACAGGCGCCCACCACAATGCCCGGCTATTTTTTGTTGCAGTTTGGCAGGGGCCAGGTTCGAACCTGCCACCCTTGGTGTATGGGGCTGGCGCCCTACCCACTGAGCCACAGGTGGCACCCCGGTTTTTACATTTTTTAATTGGCTGCATTTCAAATGGTTATATAAGTGGTTACATAATAGCCTCCATCTTGTTGTCTCTTGGCTCACAAAACCTAAAATATTTACTATTTGGCCCATTCCAGAAAAAGTATACCAACACTTGCTTTAAGCAAAAGTGCTCTGAGGCACTGTACTGTTATGCCTTTGAAACCTGCAAAGCCAGCACTAGTGTTTACCAGCTATGTGACCCTGGGCAAATTCCTTAAGCTCCGAGCCTCAGTTTACTCACCTACAAATTGGGTACCAGTATCCAACTCAAACTCTTAAGATCACATAAGATACTGTACCATGTATATAAAGTACTTGACACATCCTAGACAATGATCAATGTTAGTTTCCTTCTTATTCTCATATATTATCATGACCACTGAGTAAATCTCCCCCCAGTTTTGTGTGTGTGTGGCTTTGGGGAGCAGGGAAGGATAGATGAAGGCATCCTCAAACTGCAGCCCGCGGGCTGCATGCAGCCCGCCTAGGTCATTTATCCAACCCACCAGGTGTTTTTGCCGCCGCTGCCTGTCCTGCTTAGCAGCCGACTCATCCTAGGGCCCCCAGTCTGGCCCTCCAATGGTCTGAGGGACAGTGAACTGGCCCCCTGTTTAAACAGTTTGAGGACCCCTGGATTACAGACTGGACTAAAACCTGTTAGTTCTACCTTGTGATACCATTTTTCTCCCAGCACAATTTCACATTTGTGCAGTCAAAATGGTTAGAAAGGGGTCCAAAGTATTTTTTAAAAATCCTAATTGTAGAATTTGTAAATTAGAAAATGATTATAGTGAACAGTTCCTAAAATGCACTAAACTAGCCATGATATTCAGTAAACAGGTTCTCCTGTCAACCTCCTTCTATTCTTCTCTATTTCCAACAAGCATGCTTAACATTTCACTTCTCAATCTCACTCTGATTTTACAGACTTGACCTGATGCCGTGCAGAACAGCCTCTTCCCATAAGCCTACATCATCCTAAACAGTGTAAAAGTTCCGTGAAATTCAAGCAAACAGGGTCTAGGGGACCAATAGCAATTCTTCCGTAAATAGTAACAAACAGAATCAAAATCATCCTTTAGTTTTATGTGTCCTGTTCATTTCTAACTCATAGAATTTATTTTTTTTTTTTTGCAGTTTTTGGCTGGGGCCGGGTTTGAACCCGCCACCTCCAGTATATGGGGCCAGCACCCTACTCCTTTGAGCCACAGGTGCCACCCAACTCTCAGAAGCTTTGATTAGGGATTTTCAATCCTTTGTGCCCCCAACACACGCCAGCCCCAAAGGAATGGCACACCCCATCAAAAACTCTGTGGCTACCATGATCTTTAAAAGGGGGTTGTATACCCCTTGAAAACACTTTTCTAGTGACTCCAAAAGTCCTATAAGGAGGAATTCTCCATCTGCGGGGGAATCACTGCTTTAAATTACTTTACCCATTAATTCTAGTGCTATTCATAATCACTCAGACTACTGAAAAAGAGAAGTTAGATTGAGTAAGTCTTTACCTGTAATGAAACAAAAGTAGATTCAGATTTACCTTTGATTATGATCCCTTAGAAAAAAGAAAGAGGATGGCATTGGTTTAAATGTCTATCTACCTAAGTTTGCATTTTATGACAAGCCCCTCACACTATCCTATAACCTGCAGTTCTCCTGGAGAAAAGTGATACACATTTCTTAATGTTCATGTGGTATGCTGGCATTCACATAGATACGATGAGACAGGAATCTTTAAATACAGGTATAACTAGCAAAAGGAAAAGGTATGGTGACAGAAATCAATAACTCTATGAATAGCCTTCTATGAAATTGTTTTTTAAAGTAGATGCAAACAGATAATATCATAAGAGTAACTAGATTACCAAAATACAGGGGGCTTTCTAAAAAAAGTCACACCTACTTTCTCATAAAGGAATGCTGGGGAAGTACAAAGGAAAGGAAAACACAAACAGAAACAAAACTAAACTTTTAGGTTGGATACTTAGAGATTCTCAAATGCATGTGTCTGTACGTTCATTTATCAGAAAACATTTGTTAAAGAACAAAATGTTACTTTAGGAAACAATTAAAAGGCAATATCCAGGAATCAAATTATCAATTTAAATTCTATTGATATACATGTGAGATTTACTAGGTGTAGAATATAAATGTCTTAACACAATAAGTAAGAAAACGTCGGGAAGGCTATGTTGACCAGTAAAACGAGCACATTGTACCCCATGATTACATTAATGTACACAGCTATGATTTAATAAAAAAAAGCTCTATTGATCATAAAAATTTACCTATTCATAAATGTATTCAATAAGTATTTATTAAGCACCTGCAATGTTCGGGACACTCATTCAGGTACGAGGAATACAGTACGAAACAGAAAGTCTGTGCCCTCATGAAGCTTCCATTCTACTGGGACAGACAATAATCAAATAGCTACATAATATACTGCCAGGTAGTAATAACGTACTAAGCAAGGTCAAGGAACAAAGCCAAAGGTGCTATTTTAGCTAGAGAGTTCCCAGAAAGGCCTCTCTACTATCTTGTAAACTGTATGACAACAAGGCATTTTGAGACCTGAGAATTCTTGTCTGTCATCCTTTTATTTATTTATTTATTTTTGAGACACAGCCTCAAGCTGTCACCCTGGGTAGCGTGCTATGGCATCACAGCTCATAGCAACCTCCAACTCTGGGCTCAAGCGAGTCTCCTGCCTCTACCTCCCAAGTAGCTGGTACTACAGGCACCCGCCACAACGCCAGGCTATTTTTTGGTTGCAGCCGTCATTGTTGTTTGGCAGGTTGGGCTGGATTCAAATCGCCAGCTCGGGTGTATGTGATTAGTGTCTTAGGGGCTTGAGCTACAGGTGTCGCCCTGTGATCCTTTTAAAAACTAAACAATCTCACCTGCTCCCACCGATTCACCTCTGTCCTGGGGAGAGTCGATTCCTATCTCTAGCTCTGACCTTTTCTCTGAGTTCTAATTCCACGTTGCCAAGAGTATACTCATCAAGTCTAAAACCAAACTTGCCTCATTCCCCCTCCTTGCCCCTCTACTACCACCAAAAAAGTGGAAAAATCTAAACATTTTTGCCAGAAATCTTTAGACGATTTAAAGGATTAACTCCTCCTACTCCTTCATTCCACTATCGAAAAGTCCTAATTCCTTCTCCAAAATGGTTCCTACCATCTCCTTGTACTCATTCTCACCACCACCATGTTTAAGAGTAGCTGGAAGCTTGTTTGGGAAAGCCCTGCTTTCCCCTGCCTTTCCCCAGCTCTACCATAGTCAAATGCTATGAGCTCTTATATCAAAATTTAAAAAAAAATTTTTTTTGGAGACAGGGTATCACTCTGTCACTCTGGCTAGAATACAATGGCATCATCATAGCTCAACGCAACCTCGAACTCCCAGGCTCACATGATCTTCCTGCCTCAACCTCACAAGTAGCTGGGACTATAGGCATGTGGCACCATGACCAGCTAGTTTTTCTGTTTTTCTTAGAGACAGGGTCTCGCTCTTGCTCAAGCTAGTCTTGAACTCCTGGCCCAAAGCTATCCTCCTGCCTAGGCCTGTCAGGACTACAAGCATGAGCCACTGTGTCCAACCGTCAAAACTAAATTTCTGGCTCAGTGCCTGTGGCTCAAGTGGCTAAGGCAGCAGCCACATACACCTAAGGTGGTGGGTTTAAATCCAGCCCAGGCCCGCCAAAACAACAATGATGGCTGCAACCAAAAAATAGCCAGGGGTGTGGCAGGCGCCTGTGGTCCCAGCTACTTGGGAGGCTGAGGCAGGAGACTCGCTTGAGCCCAGGAGTTGGAGGTTGCTGTGAGCTGTGATGCCACAGCACTCTACCCAAGGGAACAGCTTGAGACTCTGTCTCAAAAAAAAAAAAACTAAATTTCTATGCCTGGTTTTCACTTTCTCTAAAACCAGTTATATCAAACACCTATCTGGTATAGACTGAAGTTTGTCCCCTCACCAAATCCATGTGTTGGAGTCCTAAACCCTAGTGCCATAGAACGTGACTATATTTAGAGATGGGGCCTTTATTTATTTTTATTTTCTAGTAAGACTAAATTTATTCAGTACCATAGTAAAAGTTTTGACTATTAAGTATCCAACAGTATAAAAAGTACAAAACAGATCTATAGATTTCTTCTGTATTCATACAAAGTGCGTGACTACATACAGTCCATCCTACAGGCAGAGAGAGGTGGAAGGGGAAAAAGAAGACTGTGGGTGAGATCTAGCAACAAATAAATAAATACAGACAGACAGACAGAGATGATCCCTATCAGGATATATCCTACCACCAATACTGTAGCCAAAATGTACAAAAAAAATTTTCAAAATAACTCAGGAGGATGATAATAGATGGACTCCTATAATTCACCTCAAAGACTATGAGAGAGCCGACCCCATATGTATCGTCTGTGCATATGGTGGCTTATAGCATGGAGGTTTTTTCCAAGAGGAGGACATATAAAATGTTTAGATTAAGAACTACAAAATTATAGGGTGTGCATAAAAAGTAGACGCCCTATAATTTGTTACACTGCCTAATTGTTAAAATCCAGTTCAAAAAATAAGCACTGAGTCATGTCATTAGAAGGCAAGCATAAGCTCCTCCCACATAAGAAGTCTGAACTGGTAATATTTTTCTCCCGAATGTTCATAAAAACAGCAATAAGAATACTTTGGTTTGGGTTCAAGTGAGAGGCTCAGAGTGAGGATTTTAGAATTGAAGAACTCCAAGGATATCTCCATGTTCAGACAGCCTGACTGAAAGAAGACCAACTAAAACCAGCTCACTTATCATTAACACACAACTCTTTTCTTTTAGTAAATATTACTTTAAATAGAGAGTGAAAAACAAAATAAAAACCTGAGGAGGTTAAAACAAGTTAAACATCCACTCTCCGCAGATAAAAGCTTCACAAAGGTCAACTGAAGCAATCCAGAGCTAAAACTGAATTGTGCAGATTTTCAGTGAAGTCATCAGTCACGTAACACAAACAAAAGTCAATTATTTACATACTCAGCAAGCCCTCTAAGAAATATGTGCCCCAAAGCATTAACTTTTGGGGGCGTTTGGTTTGCTTTTTTTGAGACAGAGTCTCACTCTGTTGCCCTGGGAAGAGTGCCATGGCCTTGAAGCTCACAGCAACCTCAAACTCAAGGTTTATTGTGCTTAAGGAAGCCTCTCGCCTCAGCCTCCCAAGTAGCTGGAACTACAGGTGCCCACCACAATGCCCAGCTTTTTTTTTTTTTTAAAGACATAGGATCTCTAACTTCAACATAACTATACAAAATCAATTATATTCCTATATTTAAAAAAATTACAAAATAATATTAGAAAAAGAAAGATAGCATTGTATCAGCAACCAAAATACAAAGTACCTATCAATGTAGCTTGTTAATACATTTTTGTGTATTCTGTAACAAACAAGTAGTAAATGATTATGTATTCAAAAATAAATTGCAGAGCTCTTGTGAAAGCTCTATTGATAGGTACTTTCTGACACCATATTTACAAGGAAACTTTGTGACTACCGCAGGCAGAACTCACTCTCATAATATGTACGCTTATTGTACCTCGCAAAGAAATAATCAAAATTATATTACTAGTAGTTCATATGACTCAGTCTTCAGAGTTTGGGATTTCATCTTACTTATCTCTAAGTTCTGAGTTCTTAGCCCAGAATTCAAGACATATGAGTCCCTTAAATGTTGTTAGCTAAAAAGCAAAGAGGGATCCCTGAATTATTTCAAAACAGTAAATTCCAAAAATAAATGCATTTGAATAAAGATAAGAGATAGGCACTCCTGGTACACAGATGCATGCCAGTTTTTTAAAGTTATTTTAAGCAATGAACAAAATATAATGAATGTATCATACACACATGTCTATTTGCATATATATACACCTCTATCATCTATTTCCAAATATAAAAGGTGAACAGACATGCTTGATGTCTGAATCACACACTATTTTGTGGAGGCATCTATCTTCATCAGAAAAGCATGATCATGGGTGTCAGCAGGGACACATTTTAGGACACACTTATGATCTCAGAATGACAGTCCTTGCCCTGATTAGAGATTTGTCCTGTTTCTATATAAGATGGGGATAATGAAGATGATACTACTGCTAACAAAAATAAAACCACCGTCTCTCTACATAAGAATTAATTTCTTTTTTGACAAAAGAAACCACAAAAAGTAACGTTAAAAGTTTATAAAAATTGAAATTACTTATTTTACGTATTTATTTTTGCCATTACTTTTTTAGAAGCGGGGGTCTCACTATTCTGGGGTACAATGGCATAGTCACAGCTGACAGCAGCCTCCAACTTTTGGGTTCAAGGGATCATCCCACCTCCGTCTCTCAAATAGCCGGGACTACATGAACATGCCACCATGCCCAGCTTATTTTTCAATGACAGCTATAATTAAGTTGCTGTGCTTATGTAACAATGTACCCACTCTTTTAAAGAAAAGTTATTAAGCAGAAATAAAAAATAAACTTGGTTGACCTGATTATGTCACGGAGAACATTTTAAAATGCACTGTAACAGAAAAATAGATGTAAGTCAAACTTTAAGGTGCTTAAGCTTTTTAAAAAATGAATAAAAGAAAACCTCAAATTCTCAGTGTCCTACATAGGAACAGACACAGCTAATATCTTAAAGGGTTATTTTGCGGCTAAAATTTTGTGGCGTCTGTTGATTCTAGTACAATTCAATTCGGCATATTCCGTGTATCTTTAAGAATGTGTAAAGACGCAGAGAAGAGATGAAATTATTTTAATGTTTTAGTAAAATTTCTAGTTGACTACACAGTGTCTCTTTCATCATTCACAAGTAAGGAACACATTTTAAAAATAGTGAAAACATTTTCCTTTGTTGCCTTTATTATTTTTTGAATTACCAAAGAGAACCCACGGTAAATATGATAAGTTAAAGAGAGCAACAGATAAAATAATTTTGGAAACATCCAGGGGTGAGCTTCTACCTATTCAGTTACGCTAACGCATTTTGTACTCATTACTATTGCACAAGAATAATATTTATGAATTAAACAGGGCACATGCAACACCTTTACGGCATGTACAATGATTCCCATTTTGTAGATGAAAATACAGAGGCTCAGTGAACTTCAGTCACTGATCGAAACACAACTGCAGAGAAGCAGGGGATTTAAGCTTACATGTGCCTGATACTGGCAAGAGTGGTTATTTTGCTCTGTCCTTCCCATCTTAAAAATAGCATCCCAACGAAATATAAACACTTGTTCTTAACCCACCTACTCTCATCTCCTATAGGGAAATCCGCTGACCATTAGTAATGGAGACCAGCTGGAGAGAAGTGAAGACGGGAAGGGAAAGTATCATTTTCCAGATTGTCTAGACAACTGAAACTCAAAAAGGTTTGGAGTGTCAAAACCCAGCTATTACTGCAGTCGGGATTAGGAAGGGTTGGCTGCTGATTTACATGAAGGTCCAGAGTCCATCTGGAAACTCTGGAGGGAAGAACACCAAGGGAAACGTTTCCAGACCTGCAGGAAATGTGTTATATTTGTCATCTTGCCTGAGGAACTCACCAATTATGTGAAAATGTCAACTGGTTTTCTTACTTGATTTGAGTAATACCTCCTAAGAAGATTAAAAAAAAAGTGTCCAGAGACAGCATGCAAAAGCCATCCAAGATGAAAGTACAGAAAGCGTTTATTATCCTGAGGAGGCAGAATCATATTAAAATGTTTCAAGAGTAGGAAATTTTAAAAAGAAGTGAGAAGAACGCTAAGATGAGGATGAATAATCTATTCCTAGAGGAGAAAATGCAGAAATGGTGAGGTCAAATCTGTTTTCTCAATAAATTCTTAATTTAGAAAATCAAGATAAAGGGAATGCACACAACGATATAAGTAAGCACTAAATAGATACATGTGTGCAAACTTTCGGTACCATGACTGTAGAGGCACCACACGCACACGGAAATGCATATCTAGAAGGAGGACCGTTAACCTGGTCCCCACAGGTGGGGTCCTGTGGAATTCATTCCCCATCGTTACAAAATCAAGTCTTCACTATTTTCAACAGTGAAAATGGAATCTTTGCTTGCAAGACAAGTATATGCCTTTTCTTAAAGAAGGTTCTGCAGCTTTATGTAGAAAATACATAGAAAATATGAGGTTTAAGGAAAATACATAGAAAATATGAGGTTTAAGGAAACGTGTGACACGGACTAAGATGTGTGGGAACCCCCTTTGAAGAGCGAGTTAGAGCCATATCCAACCTAAAGATGGAGTAGGCTTTTGTTCTGGACTGTGCTGTTCCTAAATGTTTTGCCAAGATTTTTAATCTTCCTCTCCTCTATCATATATTTTACTTAGAACATGTGCGTAATTGACACTTTTTCTTTGGTCCTCCAGCCCAACCCTCTTGGGATATCCGGGACTGAATCCCTCTCCATGTGAGCAGAAGCTGTCCATAATGAGCCTTCGTGAGTGGAAGAGCCACATGGAATCCAGCCTCTTGCCACTAGGATATAGACCAGTGATCCAGGTTTGGCCAATCAGGGGTGTCATCTTCTCATGGGTTTGGGAGGTAAGTGGCAGCCGCAGTCCAGTGAGCTTCCAGGGGCAGCAGGGGCAGGGCCCATCAGCGCTATTCAAGTACCCAATGGAAATGGTGAAAGCATTATGGGGCACTGGGCAGTGCAGATGACAGCGGTGTCCTCACTCTCCTGCTTCTGTGGCGTCATTTTGGCTCTTGTTTCTGGCTGACATGTGGCCTCCATGCCTTTGCCCATTGGCAAAGCTTGGTTCTGAAGCTTTCCTCTCTCAGCCTGGTCACATACCCACTATCATCTTGACGGATGAACTCACTGGGTTCTTAAATCAGCCAAATTAGTTTTGACGGCTTGTGGTTAAAAAGTCTTGATGGACACAATGTATACAGAAATCATTAGAGGAGAAAAAAAAGTAAAATAACCTCCTGGAATATATTCTTTATCATTTTTGAAGTACGGGGTAGAAATTTCGCGATGTTGGAGGACAGGTGGTGTTTTTATGTCTTTTTTTTTCCCCCAGTTAAATGGAGTGACTTTGGAAAAGAACAGAGGAAATGTAAACACCTTGCACACAGATGGTGTCAAAAAACTGAATTTGGTTTACTGGACCATAGTTTATGATCCTGTTACAGCAGCAGTTTCTGGCAAAGTGGATAGCACACACTTCACCAGAGCTGGTAAGGATCTGTGCATGATGCAGAGCAAAAGATCTGAAGGCTTTAAAATTGATAGCAAAGAAGAAAGTACCCTAATCAAATGATACATGGCTTACCGTGGAGGACAATAGATTTTCATTCATAAAATATGCATTTAGTGCTTTCTGTGTGTCAGACATTGTGTCACTGAAAAGAGAAAAACAGCTTTCAAGGAAACTCTCTTTTATACTCTTGCATCCGCTCTCCATCTCTCGGTATAATAATATTTTGTTTATTTGTTTGCATCTCATCCACCTGCAAATCCCTCAGAGAAATGAGACGTATCTTCTCTTTTTTTGCGTCCCTACCACACAACGCGATCTCTGATACCTGGCTGGCTTTCAAGAACTGTAGACGAATGAATAAATGAATGTATAAATAAGTGACTAGAAGAAATGGCATTCCCAGCAAGAAGGCTGAGCAATCACTTTGACTGGGTGTTTCATATGCATCCCAGTCAAATAGGGTTATCGGTGATGTGGGGGGACACAGAAGGCAAGTGTGTCAAATTAACAGGAGTGAGGAATTCCTAAAGCATATAGTGACAATCGGGTATCAGCAGTACGGATTGATCATCTCATGAAACTTAGGGAAGTATTCCAAATAACTTAGCATAAAGCACTCATTATGGTTCTGTAAAGTATTCCACTGATTAGGAGGGCAGTGGAATAGACCTGGATTAAAAACAGGTCCTAGCATAGACAAAATGAATAAACCAATACCATGCAACAATTCAATTCCACTCTCGGCGTGGCAACAATGTAACAGGACCCCTTTTATGATTAATTCTTTAGGTGAGGAAGAGAGGGGCCACCCATACTCACCACACTGCTCCAGAGATGCAGAGAAAACCGTCTTATCAGTTGGTCTGAATTTGAAGGTGATTGGAAAAGCAGAGAATATTCAGGAAAAAGTGACCTTCGTGGTCAGGTGTCTGAAGACTGTCCTCTTATATATACTGCAACAACCTGAGGAAATGTAGTCTGGAAATACTTAGCATGAGCAGCATATAATTAACTCAAGATCTGCCATGTAGAAATTAGTAATTAGCTGGAGTTCTAAAGTGTCTAGTCACTGTTTCAGGTGAGGCTGGAGGCAGACAGAACAAGCTGAGTCACTAAATCAAGGGTTCAAAGAGGAAAGAGAGAAGACCCAGGAGTAAGGAGTAAGATGAACGGACACTCTGAAACAAGTGCTATGGCCAGAGTCTCACTTCCATCTGTTTTCTGTGCTTTAAAGTCTAGACAGTACCACCTGTAAAGGGTTAGAGCTAATTCATATGTGGAACCAGGATAGGTAGGTCAAAGTGCTCAGCATAAACAAGTTTTTTTAAAAAAAATTCTTGCAAACGTTTTAATAAGTACCTATTTGATGGGCATACAAAGATGACATTGGACACAGGGGAACAGGTCCTGCTCCTTGCACTGAAACTCTGAGTTTCCTAGAAGGAAATCTTAGTTGAAGTAAAAGTTTACAAAACGAGAATTAGTAAAATGATTTCCAACTCAAGAACCCTCTGTGTTTAATTACTCAATGTATAACGCGAAAGCTTGTATCTAAATCAACACAAATCACAAATATACTTGGAAATATTCTGAAATGTATGCAGAAATATTTAAATAATGTGATTTTGTATATTTATCATTTATGCACGGAGACAAAGCCAAGGTGTATTTTTCGCTTCTATAAGTTATTTCTCCTACTTGGAAATAATATAACACACATTGCCTGAGTGAAATCCTGAGTTCAAATATTTTCTGGTTTGGTGATCTTTAACAAGTTAGTCAGCTTGTTTTTGCCCTGGTTTCTTTGTTTCCTTTTTTTATTGTTGGGGATTCATTGAGGGTACAAGAAACCAACTTACACTGATTGCATTTGTTAGGTAAAGTCCCTCTTACAATCATGTCTTGCCCCCAAAGGGTGTGGCAAACATTAAGACCCCACCCCCTCCCTCCTTCCCTCTCTCTGCTCTTCCTTTCCCCACTGGTCCCTCCTTCTCATTTTCTTTATCAGTCCAATCAAGACAGCAATAGTACCCTAAGTAGAATAATATGATTACAATCTAGAGAAGTCTCTGGTGTATGTAAGCACATACATGTTTGGTGAAATTATTGTTCTAATAATAGTAATGATATGTACATATCTGAGAAGTATTTTTGATAAGGCCTTCATACAAAATGATGTATGTCCATATATTCTCAGCAGATGGAGCTTACAATTATGTTTAGGGTTTATGTTCATGACTTTTCCTAATATTGGTAACATATTTTAACTTTTGAGACTCCTTCTCCAGTTGTACTTTCTACTCTCCCCAAGTTATTCCATTGGTTACCTGGTCAGGTTTATAGAAATGGTCTGTATAACATCTATAAGATGGGATAGAACTCAACAGGGGTAGGAGATTGCAAACCCACTTATTTATGGATATATGTTAGTCAGTGCTATTCTAACCGTTGCAAACACACATATTCTCAGAGTATTTTCTGCTACATTTAAAGGAATTTTATATTAAAAAGTTTAAGGGAGTAAAGTATAGCTACGGAAAAATGCACAAGTCATCAGAGTACAGTGAGAGGGATTTTCACAAAAATGGAATAATCTCAGTGCTTCACAAAGGATGCTGCAAACTTTCCTCATCTCCACTTCTCCATCTGTTTTGATTTACACTACAGTAGATTGGGTCTCCCTGTGTTTGAGCCTTATGAACATAAAGATGGAATTATTCAGTCAGAACCCTTTTTAGGAACTGGCTGCTTGTGTTTTATATTATGCTTGTGATATTCATTCACATCATGATATCTAAAAATATTTTATTCATTCCACAATTTATAGGGTATTCCACTACATGCATTTGCTTCATATATCTATTCCATTATTGATAAAAAATGTAGGTTGTTTTCATTTTGGCTTATGCTGCTGTAATTATTTTTATGTGCATCTGTCTATATATACATTTTTGTGTGTGTGTATATAGATATATACACACACACATATGCATTTCTAAAAATACTAAAATATTCCTAGTAATAAAAACATTAAATCATAGCACATACATATGTTCAGCGTTAGAGAGTATTGATATACAATTTTTCAAAATGATTACACCAGCAACTCTCTAACCAACACAACAATGCACCTAAATCTAAGTTTGTTGTCAATGCTATGGAGCTGTACATTTTAGGAATGCAATGATTTCCCACAGAATCTTTTGTCACTTTACTGTTTTATTTTAGTGAAATATCAAACTAAATAAGATAGGCTTTCAATATTCTATAAACATGTCTAAGAACTTGAAGAATCTCAAATCTAAGAAAATATATGCTAACATGGATCGCTGTGAACCATTAATCATGAATTAAGTGCCAAGTTCAGAGACAGGATTTTTATATGCACAGGAAACAGGACATCTCAGAAAAATAATTGAACATATTTATGACTTTTCAAAAGCTGAGGCCAAAATGTGGTAAACTGTATTGTTTCACGTCTTTGCTATTTGCCTTGTGAGAAGAATATCACAATTTTTAGACTATCCTAGACACCAAGACTATTATGCTCGAAATTATTGATATTCCAACTCTAGTGAAGCACACAGATAAGGAAACAGAAAATTATAATTCCAATAATTGCATTCATTGTCATGGCCAGACGCAATGAGTAAATAGGAAGAATCTATACTGATCTGACATAAAAAAAAAAAAGAGAAAGTATAATAGAAGGAAGGTTGTTAGGAAAAGGGGACTCCTGAGATGGATTTAAAGAGTAAAAAATGTTTTTAGCTAAGTGTGTATCCTTCTCAATAACATGATTTTCTTTTTTTTTGAGACAGTCTCACCATGTCGCCCTGGGTAGAGTGCTGTGGTGTCACAGCTCACAGCAACCTCAAACTCTTGGGCTTAAGCAATTCTCTTGCCTCAGCCTCCCAAGTAGCTGGGACTGCAGGCACCTGCCACACCGGTTGGCTATTTTTTGTTGCAGTTGCCATTGTTGTTTAGCCGGCCTGGGCTGGGTTCGAAACCACCAACCTCGGTGTATGTGGCTGGTGCCGTAACCATTGAGCTATGGATGCCAAACCAACATGTTTCCTTTTTTATTTGACATTCTCCCATGCAGGTTTTTTTTTTTTTTTTAAACATTGTGATAGATGTTATACAAAGGAAGTAATACAAAAAAAGTGTATAAAAGGTGAAACAACAACGAAATTTTCCCCGGGTGTCACTAAATCTCAGTCCACCTCATTCTCAAACTCCATTTAGTTTTAATCCCCTGGCAGACCATTCCACAACCTTTGTGTGCTTGCATCGTGTGTTAACTAGAAACCTGACAAACCACCTGTATGACAGGTTTCTATCGGCGTGTTTGTGTGTGTGTGTTTTAAGAGGTTTCTGAGAGCTTCTGTCTTTTTAAAAATGAAGCACGATGACACATTGCTTAGCTGCTTACTTTTATATTACATGTAAGAATGTAGCCTACTAGAATGTAGGATTTCACATACACCCACCCATAGATAGCATTTATGCATAAGGTGTAAAAATTAATAATGTTATAACACTGTTAGTAGCTCTGCAGACCTTAGATGTTCTTCTCCATTGTACCTCTTATTTGCCTCTTATCCCTACCCAAAGTCATACCTCTCCAAAGGGAGAACCATTATCATGAATTCTGACAAACTTATTATTAACTTGAGATTATATCATATTAACTCACTTCAGTAGATATTCATTCACTCTTTCTTCTAATTTTAAAAATATATATGTGTATATGCAATTACACAGGCATTATTTACACAAATAACACTATGTTCTTTGTATGCTGTATTTTTTTCTATTTATCACTCTCCTTTTATCCTCTCCTCCACCCACTTCTGTAGTCGCTTCCCCCACAGCTCACCAGTAATTCACTTTACAAACCATCCTTGCATTTTTTCACACTTTGTTTTGAGCTCATTTAATCATAAACAAATACGGTCTAAAATTATACATTTTTCAAATATTCACATCTATGCGTAAGAATGGAATTATCTGTATAAATATGCACATTTCTTTTAGAATTTATCTTAAGCAGAATATTATTAACAACTATTTTCATTCTATATAATATTTTGCAATTGTGTAAGCTGCATAGAATTTCAGAGATACTGATATTAATGCTGATCTATTTGCATTCTGTGTAATAGTTTGCAATTGAATAAGCTGCATAGTAGCTCCCTAGCTACTTGGGAGGCTGAAGCAAGAGAATTGCTTAAGCCCAAGAGTTTGAGGTTGCTGTGAGCTGTGACACTGCAGCACTCTACCCTGGGCGTGGTAGTGAGACTGTCTCAAAAACAAACAAACAAACATGTAATTGAGAAGGTGAGATTGATACATACTTGGCTAAAAAGTAGCAGAAATTGCTCCACATCAACGGATGTAACTCTATTTTTCTTTTTAATGGCTACATAATACTCCACATTGTTGGTGTTACTCCTTTCCATATTGATTCCACTTTGCTTATTTCTGTTATGGGTACTGGTTTAGTAAACAAGTCTATGAATAAAGCCTTAGATAATCAGGATGGAGATTATTAAGTTACAGATATTTGTAACTTTAATAATTGTTGCTAATAAATAGATCGGCATTTATATCAGTATCTCTGAAAGAAATACATGAGAATGCACTTTTTAATATCATTTTCAGCAATATTTCTTACCTCTCTCTTTTTAAATTTTGCCACCCTGGTGGATAAAAGTGGTATTTCATTGCTACTTTAATTGGTAAGCCCCTGGTCAACACTGAATTTGAACGTATTTTTTCACTTATGACCATGTTATTTTCTTTTTCTGTTATTTGTCTATTTCTATTCTTTGCTACTTTTTGGTTTTGATTTTTTACCTATTTCTTAGCAATCTCTAAGAATCTTTTTTATAGTATAGATATTATCTGTTCTGTCATTTGTTTTATAATTTTACCCTCATTTATATTATTTTCACATTAATGTGTTGTTATAAAGAACAAGCAATATTGAATGAATAATAATAATATTTGTTAAAATATTGTAGATCTGACTTCATCAGCAACATTGACTAGCTGTCTCAAATATAAGGAAATAATCTCCAAAAGCATTCATAATCTTCTGTGGTTTTCTAATCCCTCCTCAAGGGGGGTTGTTGTTTGTGACTGAGGTAAAAGATTTAAAGACTTAAATTTCTGAATAAGTAACAAAGGAGATTTAGCTTTTTGCACACAGTTTCAAAAGGAAAACCTTTTCTTCTATAAGGAAGGGAATATGCCCTTCAACAGTATAATACATAATCATCACAGCTGGAATTAGACCAAATAATTTAGTGCGCTGAAAAAACCATCATTATCACAGGACCATTTGGAGATCTTAGCTCTTAGAGAGTCAAACTTCGGGTCTGTTTTAAGTACTATGAATAGCATCATAATCAATTCCCTAAAGTAGATAAATATAGATATATACTGGTTTTAGTTCATCTTTCTGATTTTACCCAGATACTACCTTTGGACATTTTGAGAAACTGAGTAGCCTCTAGCTAAAAAGGATATAATTAACATCCAACACTAAGTGAGCAGTATTTAATTACACTCTATTAGAAGCCATCAAAACAAGCTGATAATTTTACCTTACATGTGTCATAATCATTGCAAAGTAAGCAATTCCGCCCTCTGGTGGTGAATACCGGGTGCTGCATACTCTGCAGACCTCCCCAGCCATTTAGGATGGGCCATCCACCATTAGCTTAGTCTCTAACAGAACTGGAAGAGGGAAGATGAACTTTGAATATTCAAACAAATAACTAAAATATGTTGTGTAAACGTGGGGGGAAAGTCACTGAAGTAAAAAGGCAAGGCAGGAAAAGTTGATTCAATTCACCATGGCAAAACGTATTTAACAGTATTTTTAGAAACCGAGCCACATCTCTCCCAGTACCAAATGTGTTATTTGTGCTAAAGATATGATATTTAATTTTCCAAAATGCTTTCAGTGTAACCGGTACCACTTGTTTAAGGAAAATTTATTTTATAAAACCATAATCAACAGCCCGGAGAGGAAAAGTTAGAAATAAACTGAGCATTTAATGGAACAAGGGACTTTACATGATGTATATCTTGCTTAAACCACATAACAAGCCTGCAAAGGAATTATTTCCACTATTTTACAGAAGCCACAAGGCAGCAATGTAAGGTTGTATAACTTGCCCAAATTCCCATAGCTAGAGAATGTTATGGTCATGATTTCTGGCTGGAGCATTCAGGAAGCAAGGAGATAGGAACTATCCACCCCTCTACACATACACACAACAAACCAGCCTAGGCTAGATCTCTAGTAAAACTGTTCTTAGAAAACATCAGAAATTAAAGGACATTGATGTTCATATGATGAGAAAAAGTTGAGGAAACCAAAATAAGAAAACTCAAGTCAACAGACAGGATTGGACAAGACATTGAAAAGAGGATTGAAAGTGGATAAAGGCAGAATGAAAAGACCACTTCTACCTGGGGGAGATATCCCTCTTTTTTTTTTTTTTTCAGTTTTTGGCCGGGGCAGGGCTTGAACCCACCACCTCCGACATCTGGGGCCGGTACCCTACTCCTTTGAGCCATAGGTGCCACCACCATTTAAGTTAAATAGTAGGTGCTGATATTATACCATCTCCATAATAAGAGATACTTTTTTTTTAATGTTTACAACCAACACAAGTTTTAAATTAAAATTAATGGAATCTAAACAGAGATCTTCGAGGGTCCTAACACAACCCCAGAAATATGTTTGCCCTATGTTCTGAGACCACAATTGGTTCCCCTGTGCCCTCATAAGTAAGTCACTAATAAAGCATGATTACTATTAAACTGGAGAATAGGAGGTCAGTTCAGTAGAGGAGGAATAACAGGTGCCATGAATCCGTTACTGTGGTCGTTCATAGTCGTGATCCTGTGAATCCATTACTGTAGTCATTCATAGTCAGGATCCTGTGAATCTGTTACTGTTGTTGTTCATAGTCATGACCCCATGAATCCATTACTGTAGTCATTCATAGTCAGGATCCTGTGAATCCGTTTCTGTTGTCGTTCATAGTCGTGATCCTGTGAATCTGTTACTGTTGTTCATAGTCGTGATCCTGTGAATCCGTTACTGTAGTCGTTCATAGTTATGATCCTGTGAATCCTTTACTGTTGTCATTCATAGTCGTGATCCTGTGAATCTGTTACTGTGGTCGTTCATAGTCATGATCCTGTGAATCTGTTACTGTAGTCATTCATAGTTATGATCTTGTGAATCCTTTACTGTTGTCATTCATAGTCATGATCCTGTGAAACCGTTACTGTTGTCGTTCATAGTCGTGATCCTGATCATATATATTAACAAGCAGCCTGAAGGGTAAGTAGCTTCTCAAACTCTATAAGCAAAGGGAAAACAGACTTAAAAATATGTTAGACATTTCATTTGTCACCCTTTCCATTTGATACAGAATGCTAATGAAATGAATGAAATGTTTCTGTGTATTTAGATGACTGAAAAAATCCATGGTAATTATAACTCTAGCAATATAAAGGCAAATATCTTCAAAGCAAATCTTGGAACTGACCATCTGACCCTGCCCCAAATGTCTGTAACATCTCTAAAAGTGAAATATGTCATATCCTACTAAGGGATGATAAATTTCTCTTCTACTTTTTTTTGTCTACTATCTCAATCACTTTTGTTCTTGAATCTTAGCGGCAGCCAGATATCAGTTACCATTCACAAAGTGAGTCAGTAAACTTTGTGGACACAAGATTGATGATATATGGTAAAAAAAAAAAATAAAATTGTATTTGTATTTTTTTAAGCTCACATTCTTTTTGTCTCATCTGTCTCACTTGTTGTAAAACAGATGTTAAATGATGGAGATATGACAAATATTTCTTTTGTCTGACAAAGGGGTTAGTGGACAGGGAGATGAGAGGAGGTGGCGAACAGGTACAAAGTTACAGTTAGAAGGAATAAGTTCTGGTGTTCCATTGCAAGAAGAATGACTATAGTTAGTGTAATTCCAAATAGTTAAATGAGAAGATTCTGAATTTTTTACCACAAAGAAATAATATATTTTTCAGGTGATAAATTTTTTAATTATCCTGGTTTGATCATTACACAATGTGCACATGTATCCAAACGCCACCACATTGCACCCCATAGACACGTACAATTAGTATATGTCAAATATTGATTTTGTGAGCAGACAAAATGCACACATACATTAGCATGTATTCTAACCCCACAAGGACCACTCACTAATAAGATTATTCTTTTACACTTACCTGTCAGTGTACAATATTGCTCCTCAGGCTTCTGTAAGATTGGATTACCAGAGTGGGGCTGATGTGCTGATTTGGGGATAATCTCACTCAGATTTCACACAGGATGAGTTAAAGGCCACCATGGGGATGGTCCACTGCTGTTTCTTGAATGTAAGCTGTATGTGTTGGTCCTCACTGGTTTCTTTTCTAGCCGTGGTGCCACCTGAGTCTACAGCACTAAAGGGTGGAGGAGTGGGAATGATGTCTTTTTCGTATGTGTCCCCCACACATAGTGTCGGCTGAACACCAACAGTGGACCCAGTGTCCGGCAGTCCTCCAACACTGACTTCATCTGTCCTCCATAGAGGAATGTTTAAACAATTTCAGTGCAACAAAATGGGTCCTTCAGACTATTACCTTCTCTGCCATCTGATCCATGTGGTAACATTTTCGTTTTCTGAACAGGTCTCATTCCATGATGACTGGAGAAACAGACATTCCTTGCTTGAGTGGGATCACTTTTCTCACTCTGCCCCCAAGTCTCTCGCCTGTTCTCCCTACAGGTGCAGAAAGCAGAGGTGCTGTCAGCATGGAAAGAGGTCACTCCAGGAATGAAGTGATTATGACCTAAAGAGTTCAAGAAAAGACATGGTTCTACCTGTAGGCTGTCCAATTCCAAATGGTAAATTTAACATGACCAGAAAAATGGATTCCTGTTCACATGTTCCCTCTTGCACAGACTTACCTATGTGGTTACTATCATCAAAGAACAGGAACAAAGTTGAGAAAGGCATTGGAAGGAAGCTGGGGTCATTGGTGGGAGAAAGGATGATGCAACATTGAAGTATGTAATCATCATTAAATAAATGATACTGGGAATGGTGAAGCCAAGGGGATCTATATTGTTTCAGTACAGATTCCAAAGGACCAGGTCATTGTGAGCAATAACATTGTAGGAGATACGGGCATAACAGTGTTTCTGCCTCTCTTATGGTGGTAGAAATGAAATTAACCAAAAACTATGTGGTTGATGACAAAGAAAATAAAGAAATAGTTCCTAGACTAAAGCAGGAAAAGATGGTGTTTGGATACCACAATGATTCTTCATAGCTGTTGACTAATAAGACCTAAGACAAATAAATACATGCCTCTTCTCTATCCATTTTGCTAGCTCATTATCAATAAATCACCATACTTCACACAGCCTATGAATGGTATAATCCCTTACTCAGCAAAAGTGTTCCCACAGATAAGGGAGCCCTGCAAAATACTAACTGGGCCCCAACAAAGTCTAGGGGTCACCCTTTCTAATTCTTTCTCCCTCACTCCTACACACTAATTCCCAAACAGCCTATTTGTTAAAACAATACTTTAGGACATTTAATACATTATGGATCTGTCCCTGGCTCAGTGGTTGCTACTAATCTTCAAGATAACAGTCAAAACAAGAGAAAGAAAAGGAAAGTCATCTGCTACGTTTAGGTTTCACCATTTGTTCCACAACAGAGTGGACAGGGGTGGATCACTTTATTTCCCAATGAAATTATAAAGCTGTATCGTTCAAGCAAACTACATGTTATAAGTTTTAAGCCTGATTAGTGGCAAATCTAAGCAAATAAATTATATTCTAACCACACAATTTGTTTTTATGCATTGCTCGAATATATCAATTTTATTAAGATAATCACATTGATTTTAGGAACATTCTGAATTTATTGCAATTAAGTGATAATTAACTGCTTTCACAAAGCACACATTTTGAATAGTAGGATGTGTAAATTATAGGTCCACAGTTTAATGAACTTTTATATATGTGGGAGACTTCACTCAAGGTATAGGTCATTTCCAAATCACCTCCATCAAGACATAGACCCTAAATGTCATCTCAGGAAGTTCTTTTAACACCTTTCCAGTAAATCACCACTTTCAGAACACAAATTCATGATCATAATATTTTCATAGTTATATAAGTAATAGTAATATCTAACATTTATTCAAGTCTTATCATGTGCCAGTCTGTGCTAGATACTCTGAATACAATATCTCATTTAATGATATTTAATCAAATATTCAAATGAGGGAATAGAGAATCATTAATATTAATCAAGTTGCTCAAAGTGACAAAAATTGTTAATAATAAATAGAAAACAATTGTTTTGATCTAGCTTAGAACTTTTGCTATGTTATATGGATTTTCATTAAGTTAAAGAATGTGATTTAGTAATAACCACATTCTCTAAAAATGACTTAACAGATCATATCCTCAAGGTTGCAGACTAGGAAATTTCTTCTCACTTTTACTATTATTCAGAAATTAAAAGAGCTCTGAAAGGGCTGTAGATAACAATTAAAATACGGTAGTAACCCAGTAGAAAACAAACCACAAAACAAATCCAAGGATGGTGGTATGGACAAGAACAGGAAGCTATTTATCTGCATTGCCTCATCTCCTCAGTGCCAAGAGGGATCTTTTTGGATACATTTTCTTTCCATTGGGAAAAAGCAAGGTAGAAGAACTTTAGTGGCCTTCACCACTGAGGAACCAAAAAGCTCTTGCCATCATAACATCCACGCAGGTCACCACAGAGGATTAAGTAGGCTTTGCAGGTACTGACCCTAGTTGACTTGCTGCCCAAAGTCCATGGTGCTATATCACCCCACCAGTCAGAGCTTCTACTAAGCCCAATCCCAGAACCAGAGCCATGACTGTGTCCCCTCTCAATCCCACCTGAAGTCCTGAAACTTCCTGTCAGCATGCATGCCCATACTCTGGACCATATGCTGCTGTACAGTCCATCCAGGCAGTACCCTTGAACCTACACATAGGTAAAGGTCTTTTCCTACTAAAGCCAGTTCATAAAGTCAAAGGAGGTGACTGCTTCTTCTAATATAGACACCAGTACAAGGCTATAAACAATTTTAAAAATTGAGAAAACAGGTTAGCAAAAAAAGAAAACAACCCCTGAAAATCAGCACCAAAGAAATAGAGAACTATGAAATGACTTGAAAATAATTCAAAATATTTACTTTTATTTTTTAATTGACTCATTGTAATTACATGTATTTATGGAGTATTATGTTACATTCAGATGCATGTATATGCCATATAATAAACAGTGATTAGCCTACTTATACCCTCATGTTTTTATCATTTCTGTGTAGTGAAAGCATTCAAATACCTCTCTTCTGGCTATTTTATACTATGCAATGCCTTAATATCAACTGTAGTCACCCTACAAATACAGTAAGCCTCAGAATTTATTGCCTCCTATTATATTAGATTATATTTTTGAATTCATTGACCAACCCTTTTCCATCTGCCACTCAGCTCTCTTCTTCTAAATCTCTGCTAATAACTGTTCTGCACGCTACTTCTATGATTTTACATGTGAATTTGATGTTGCATTTGTCTTTCCATGGCTGTCTTATTTTATTTAACATCCTGTCCCCCAGGTTCATGTATTTTCTCACAAATAACATGGGACCTAGGTCCGAAGGAACAATGGAGACCCTGGCATAGAAAACCACAGGTCAACTCCTCAGGGAAACTGCACAATAAGAAGCTGTTGAACAACCACACAGGCCACCAACAGACACACGCACAGAGGCACTAATCTGACAGAAGTGGCCCTGCTTCCGGAGATACTATGGTACAGCCAGCCAGCTCATTGTGCTCATGTATGTCTGTGCTTGGCCTGATACCCAGCCTGGCATCAGCCCTGTCCACCACAGAGACTTCCACACAGCTGGTGAGCACAAAAGCGAATATGGCCATGACCACACCTGCCATTCATCCTTCAAGCCCTTCACAACTAAATGTACCTGGATCAAACCCAGCCTCCTGCCCTGTCTCCACCCAAACCACACCACTGCCCTATAAAACTTCCCTAACTTAAACTACTGAGACAATTGTAGACATGGCAGACAAAGACCGCAAATGAAGAAACTGCATAAGGGCCATGCTCCTGGGTCCACCTAGAATCAAACCTAAACATACCATGTACAACTGAATCTCTAGGACCCATTTATAGTATCTTACTACAAAAGCTACTCTTAAATTAGAAAAAGCAATTGCTCTATCAGATGTGTAGATATCAATGTAAGGACAAAAGGAAAATTAAAAAGCAAGAAAACATGACAGCTCTAAAATATGATTAGTCTCTCATAATAAAACTGTAGAAAGACTATTTGTGAACAGCCTGACAATAAATTAAAAATAATGTCCCCAAAGAACCACAATGAGATAAAAGAGAATGCAGGCAAAGTTCCCAAAACAAAATTGCGAAAACATTTTTTGATCTGAATATTAATTTAACAAACTGATTTTTTTTAAAAAATGAAAACTTGGAGATGAAGAATTCAATGAATGAAATAAAAATACAATTAAGAAATTTTTCAGATCAGTTCAAGGACAAGAAAAAGTTTTTGAATATGAAGATACGTCTTGTGAAATAACACAGAGAATAAAAAGAAATGAAAATAAAAAATAATAAAGAAAGCCTATAAGATTTATGAGGTACCATTAAGAAAAAATATTCATAATACAGGAATGCTAGATAAAGAACAGCTAGAGAAATGTATTGAAATACTATACAATAAAATGATACCTGAAAACTTCCTGAGTCTTAGGAGACATATAAAAATCTAGACCCAAGAACCTCATAGTTTTGCACTAAATTCAACTCAAAAAAGTATTTCCCAAGGCACATATAATAAAATTGTCAAAAAGTCAAAGGCAAAGAGAAAATTCTAAAAGCTGTAAGAAAAAATGTCAAGTCACCTATAAGCAAATCTGCATTACAAAATCAGATTTCTCAACAGAAACCTGAGTCCAGGAAAGAAAGGAAAATATATATTCAGAGTGCTGGGGGAGGGGGAGAGACAAACAAATATATGTATATGTATATATGCACACACACACATACATATATATGAAATAAGTGTCTGCCAAGAATATCATTTTTAGAAAAACTAATCTGCAGAAAAGAAAAAGAAATAAAAACAAAAAGCTGGGGGAACTCATCACCACTAGAATGGCCTAAGAAGAAATGCTTAAGAGACCTATTCAACCAGAAATAAAAACCAATAATTATAACACTAACATGAAATCATACAAAACTGTAAAATGTATTGGTGGTAGTTAATTTTGTTAAGTAGATAGGATTTCCGGCTCTTCAAGGACCAAGGGTGCCCTACTTTGGTGCTTCCCCACCTGGGAAGACGGATAAGGGTGGGCACTCCATTTTGGTATTGTCCCACCCTTAGTCCTCTCTTGAGCAACTGTTATACCTGAGAAAGGAGGGGCCGGGAATTCCACTCATGCCCTCCAGGTGGGCTTTTGGAGCCAGAGCTTGCTCTTACATGGGGAGGGTGGGGAGGGATTTGAGGACACCTATTGATCATTTAGTATCATTCTAGCCTCCAATAGCCCTCTCCTGGACTGGGCCAATAAAAGAAAACAACCAAAGGTAGTCAGCAAGTAAAGGAGTGAGTCAGTCTCTGCTTCCAGAGACAGATTTCGTTCCACCGTATAATAAAGAGCTGTTTACATGATATTGTTCCTATTTGTCACTCTGTTGTGTTGGCACTAATGATGATTTTTCTTGCCCTGAAGATCCAAGGAATCAATATAATAGAACCAGAAGGCTGGACATGACCCTTTGGTGTGTCTGGATATTCTTCAGCCAAGAGCACATCAAGAACCAAGGGCAGGAGGACTGTCTCCCCTGACAAATTTATGGTCAAATTAGAATATTCCATTACTGCAATGGTGGCATATAAATTATTCAAATCCCTGGTACGAAGGTTAAGAGCCAAAATTAGAAAATAAAAAACTATAAACACAAGTGTTTAGAAATACACACTATAAAAAGATATGACTTATGACAATCAAAATACAAATGGGAGGTGTAAAAATCTAGAACAATGATTTTCAACACATGTGCCCATGCACAAAAAACTGAAAATTTTTTAATTAAATTGTTTTCAAAATAAGTTGAAAACACAGTAAACATATTCTCCCCCCCCCTTTTTGGGATCAACATAATTTGAGTGCGCCATGAGATATAAAAGGTCAAAAAACACTAATCTATAGTATTTTTTCTTTCTGTGGTGAAAGTTAAGTTCTTATCAGCCGAAGATTATCTCATAATTATAAGATATTTTATGTAAGACACATGGTACCCACAAAGTAAAATATTTTTTACAATTTTTAAAAATAAAAACAATTTTACAGATAAAGGACAGAAAAAAAAGAAAAGCTTAATATGACAGAAAAATCACCAAATTAATAGAGTTAGACAACAAGAGTGAAAGAAAGGATTTATAAAATAAACAACAAGCATCAAAATGGCAGGAACAAGGCATTCCCTACCAAGAACAACCTCCTAAGTAGATAAAATAAGCACTCCAATCAAACACAGAGACTTGCTAAGTAAAGAAAAAAAGAAAACATTATCCAACTATATGCTGCTTTTAAAAAAGCTAGAAAAAGAACAAACTAAGCCCAAAGTTGGCAGAAGGATGCAAACAGTACATGTCAGGACAGAAATTAATCAAATAGAGAAGAGAAAAACAAATAAAACATCAATAATAGTAAGGGTTCTTTGAAAATAAAAAAATTAAGAACTCCTAACTACACTGATAAAAAAATAAGAAGACCAAAGCAAAACAAACAAACAACAGCAACAAAAAACTAGAACAGAACGATAGCAATATAATGTAAGGAGATTAAGAGATTAACCAGAGAAGATTGAAAAAGTTATTAAAAACCTTCCAATGCAGTGAAGAAAACTCCAGGATCAGACATCTTCATGGATGAATTGTACCAAATATTAAAAAAAGAATTATTACCTATACTTAAACAATTCCAAAAAAATGGAGCTAGAAGGAATAATTCCTAAGACATATTATGAAGTCGGTATCACTTTCATAACTAAGTCTGACAAAGAAACCACAAGAAAATAAGACTATCTCTGATAAATATTAATACAACAGTTCTTAATAAGATATTAACAAATGACATTCAACAATATATCAAACAAACTATGCATCATGATCAAGTGGAATTTGTCACTGACATGCAAATTTAGTTTAACACAGGCAAATAAATCAATGTGATATATCACATTAAGAGACTAAAAGACTAAAACAAATAGATGATAATCTCAATTAACAAAGACAAAGCATTTGACAAAGTTTATCATCTTCATGGTAAAATCTTTCAAGTTATGCGTAGAAGAAAAGTTCTTCAACATAATAAAGGCCATCAATGACAAATCCACAGCAATATTATCAGCAGTGGGAAACAACTGAAAACTTTTCTCCTGAGATCTGTTTGCAAAATAAAAGAGATGGCTGGGCAATAATTGTTTGGTTTTGATCTTAAAGGTACAAGCAACAAAATTTAAAAACTAAGTCATGTGGAATTGTACTCAACTAAAACATTTCTGCACAATGATAGAGATGATTAGCAGAGTGAACGGCAAGGTTCATAAGAGGAGGAAATATTTGCAAGCCATCTATTTATCTGATGAAGGGTTGATATCCAAATGATATCAGGAATTCATATAATTCAATAGTAAAAAATAAATAACCCAATTAAAAATGGAAAAAAGAACTTGAAAAGACATTCATTCATTTAAAGAAGACATACAAAGAGCAAACAGGTATATGAAAACGATAACATGAACAGAAGATTTCAATGAAGGTAGACAAATGTCCAGAGAACACAAGAAAAAATGTTCAGGCTTGGTGCCCATTGCTTAGTGAGGAGGGGGCCTGCCACATACACCGAGGCTGGCGGGTTTGACCCCAGCTGGGGCCCACTAAATAATAATGACAACACCAACCAAAAAAAATAGCTGGGCATTGTGGCAGGCTCCTGTAGTCTCACCTACTCAAGAGGCTGAGGCGAGATAATTGCTTACCTCCAAGAGTTTGAGGTTGTTGAGTGATATGCCACAGCACTCTACCGAGGGTGACATAATGAGACTCTATCTGAAGAAAAGGAAAAGAAAAAGAAAGAAAAGAAAAAACATTCAAAATCACTAATCATCAGGGAAGTGCAAACCAAAACCACAGAGATACCAGTTACCACCTGTTGGAATGGCCATCATCAGGAAGGCAACAGATAAATGGTAAGGATGTGGAGAAAAGGGAACCTTGCACATTGTTGAGGGGAACGTAAAGTGATACAATCATTATGGAAAACAGGATGAAGGTTTCTAAAGAGATAAAAATCGGAATACCATATGATCCAGAAATCCTGTTTCTGGGTCTTTATCCAAAGGGTATGAAATCAATATTTCAAAGAGATATCTTCACCGCAATATTCATTGCAGCATTATTCGCAATAGTCAAGATATAGAAACAACCTAAATGTCAATCAAGAGATGAATGGATAAAGGAAATGTAGGGTACACACTAGTGTACTTGTATACACACTCACATATACATACATACGTAAGTGGATATGCAAAACAATGAAATATTATTGGGCCCTGTTAAGAAGGAAACTCTGCTATTTGCAATAATATGGTTTAACCAGGAAGACAAGTTGCTAAGTGAAAATAAACCAGTCAAAAAAGACAAACGCTACATGGTCTCACTTACACAGGGACTCTAAAAAATTTCAAATGCACAAAAACAGACAGTTGAAGGTATTTTTCAGAAGCTGGGGGTAGGGAGGAATGAGAAGATGCTGGTCAACGGGTACAGTTTCATGGATGCTAAAATAATTGGTTCTTGAAATCTAATAGTCAACAATTTAATTATAATTAACAATATTGTTTCACATACTTGAAATTTTCTAAGAAGGTAAATCTTAAGCAGAGGTCCTCAAACTACAGGCCCACGGGCCACATGCAGCCCCCTGAGGACATTTATCCAGCCCACTGGGTGTTTTTGCCGCAGATGCCTGTCCTGCTTAGCAGCTGACTCATCCCAGGGCCCGCAGTCCAGCCCTCCAATGGTCTGAGGGACAGTGAACTGGTCCCCTGTTTAAAAAGTTTGAGGACCCCTGATCTAAAGTGTCCTTACCTCCCAAAAGGAAATGGTAATTATGGGCTATGATAAATATGCTAATTAACATTATTACCATAATTATTTTACAATGTGTACACATATCAAAACATCAAGTCATGCAGTGTAAATATATGTAATTTTTTTATTTGTCAATTCTATATCAAAGCTGAATAAAACGTCCAAGAAAAATTGGAACATAAGATACTGAGGGGGATGACTGCAAAACTAATGGAGATGTCAACTAAAGTAAAGCCAAGACAGATAAACACTGGAGACCTCTAAATACCTGGGGACAGATAATCCCCACTGTGCTCTGCGCTTTCAGGGACCCATTGAAGAGGCTTTAGGATTATGGTCACTGCAGCACATATTCTTCAATAAGAGTCCAATCACCCAAAAGAAGATTATACGTCCTTCAGGATTTCAGGACAATGCTCCAGCTTTTAGAAATTCGTATCTAAAAAAAATAAAAATAAGATAACAGATGCACCAAAAGAGGGGAAAAAACATCAGGGGACCCATTCATGCTGTGTATTAATCCAATTGTCAAACAACAGAATACATCTCCGAGATCTTACGGAGAACCGAACTGAAGGAAGAATAAATTAACAGAGATATTGTGAACCTGAAGCTAAATTAAAATTCATTTTAACAACTGTGTGTGTACAAGTTCTCAGTTCATTACTCTTCTGACAGTTTCATTACTCTACAGAACTGGATGGAAATTTGTATTTCCCCAGGCTCTGCTTCCCTAACTGACTGTCCAGGAGTGAGGCAGTTTCTGGATTCACAACATTAATGGGCCACAGACCAATTAGCAGCAGAAAGAAGTAGACTTTACAGGGCATGCAAATTAAGGATACTATCTATCGTATGGGTCCGCACATTTTTCATTTTAACTAAAGACTTTCCCTGGGAAAACGCCCTCTGAAGTTCCCTCTTCCCCTTACAACAGAACAAACCACAAAAACGAGAACGTGATCCATCCTCAATTCTGCCTCAGAGATAAATTAAAATGGCTATTTCTATCAGGTGGGAAAAGAAAGGGTGATTTCCCACATCAGGGAAGCACCATTACGGATTCCGAGCTCTGTCTTCTGGCTGTATTACTTATATTTATTTCCTGTGGGTTTAGAGAAGTGAGAATTAGGAATGAATGGAGTTCTTAACTGTTCACGAGGGATTTGCCTCCAGCCAAACTCCTGCTTTAACTGCACCGAGGACACCTCAGTCTCCAGATGCTGCATTTGTGACTCCTCTGTCAGAAATCTTCAAAGTTGTGACAGACCCAGAAACAATGAGATGGATAAGTCATACATGTTGGAAGAAAGACGATAGCATGGTTAAACAGAGACATATACCTGAGACCCTAGGAACAGGAGAATTTCAAAGGGGGAAGAGAAAGAGAAGAGATGAAACCAATTTGGCTTTCTTTTGAACCATTGACAGCTCTCTGATACAGTAAAAAGGACTTGGTTCGGAATCAGAGACGGCCAGCTAACCAGAGAGAGTATTGCCATTCTCTCTGATACGTTCTACATTGCAAAAGTGAGAATCTCATCTGTATTTCAGTTTCATCATACACACAGAGTAAGTATTCCAAAGCTTTGACCTCTGTTAGCATTAAGGGATCAGGGATGCAAATTAGCACTAGCCCACAGGCCCTCAGCTGAATCACACTTATACCAAGTGCTATGGTAAGGTGAACTGTGAAATATCAGGAGAGGCGTTAAATATACCCAGTTTGTCTTAAGCCTTATTATGGAGAGCTTCATGCTAAAATCTTGCATGTAATTTCCATACTCTGGGAAAATTTCAGAAATTCTAAAGTATTTCACTCAAACAATCCATTTTTCTTCCTATTCTGCCCTCAATCCTAAGCATTATTGAACCCACCCTCTCTTATTCTCTCCTGAGCACCTGTCCTAATTTTATTATTTTTGTTTTTTTGAGACAGTCTTGTTTCTCTGCCCAAGGTAGAATTTAGTGGCATCATCATAGCTTGCTGCAACCTCAACTTCTGAGTTCAAGTGGTTCTCCTGCCTCCACTTCCCAAGCAACGGGAACTACAGATACGTGCCACTATGCTCTGCTGATTTTTATATTTTTTGCAGAGACAGGGTTTGGCTCTTGCTCAGGCTGTTCTCGAACTCCTGGCCTCAAATGATCCACCTGCTTGGGTGTCTCCGAGTGCTAGGATTACAGGCTTAGTCAGGATTCCCAGCCATCCTTTTGCACTCTTTACATCACTGGATATTGTTTAGCAAATCTGGAGGATGTTTTCTAAAGCAATTTGCATCAGAGAAGATTCATTGTACACTTTTTCAAGGTTTTTCTATAATTTACCCACTTACCCTAGCCCTTCTCTATAGCTTCCTTTTTTTGTGACAGAGCCTCAAGCTGTCCCCCTGGGTAGAGTGCCATGGCATCACAGCTCACAGCAACCTCCAACTCCTGGGCTCAAGCAAGTCTCCTGCCTCAGCCTCCCAAGTAGCTGGGACCACAGGTGCCTGCCACAACACCCAGTTTTTTTGGTTGCAGCCGTCATTGTTGTTTTGGCAGGCC
>CAUYQV010067974.1:0-20308 GCA_963574575.1 Galagoides demidoff | reverse complement strand
ACAGAACACTTCATCCTAACAAAACTGAATACACATTCTTCTCATCAGCCCACGGAACATACTCTAAAAATGGTCCATCTTAGGTCACAAGTTTAACCTCAGCAAATTTAAAAGAATAGAATTTTTTCCTTACATCTTCTTGGACTATGGAATAAAAGGTGAACTCAGTAACAACAGGAATCTGCATACTCAACAAAAACATGAAAGCTAAATAACCTTACACTGAAAGATAGCTGGGTCATAGATGAGATTAAGAAGGAAATTATCAAATTTCTGGAACAAAATGATAAGGAAGACATGAATTATCAGAGCCTCGGGGATACTGCAAAGGCAGTCCTAAGAGGGAAATTTATAACACTGCAAGCTTTCCTCAAAAGAACAGAAAGAAAGGATGCTAACAGCTTAATGGGACATCTCAAGCAACTAGAAAAGGAACAAAATTCTAATCCCAAACCCAGCACAGGAAAAGAAATAACCAAAATTAGAGCAAAATTAAAGGAAATTGAAAACAAAAGAATTATATAACAGATTAAGAAATCAAAAAGTTGTAAACTCTCTAATTTCATCAATCAGAAATTATAAAGACAAAATAACAATAGATCTCTCAGAAATTCAGAAAAAATCCTTAATGAATATTGCAAGAAACTTTATTCTCAGAAATATGAAAATCTGAGGAAATTGGCCAATACTTAGAAGCACGCCACCTTCCAAGACTTAGCCAGAATTAAGTGAAAATGTTGAACTGGTCTATAAAAGTTCTGAAATAGCATCAACTATACAAAATCTCCCTAAAAAGAAAAGCCCAGGACCAGATGGCTTCACATCTGAATTCTACCAAACCTTTAAAGTGCAACTAGTACGTATATTACTTAACCTTTTCCAAAATATAGAAAAAGAAGGAATACTACCCAACACATTCTATGAAGCAAACATCACCTTGATCCCCAATCCAGGAAAAGACCCAATAAGAAAAGTATACACCAATATCATTAATGAATACTGATGCAAAAATATTCAATAAGATCATAACAAACAGAATCCAGGAACAAATCAAACAAATTATATACCATTACCAAGTGAGTTTTATCCCAAGGTCTCAAAGTTGATTCAATATATGTAAATATATAAGTACAATTCAACATATAAACAAATTAAGAAACAAAGACCATATGATTCTCTCAATTGATGCAGAAAAAGCTTCTGATAATATCCAGCATCCCTTCATGATCAGAACGTTTAAGAAAATTGGTATAGAAGGGACATTTCTTAAACTGATAGAGGCCATCTATAACAAACCCACAGCCAACATCATATTGAATGAAGTTGAATTGAAATCATTTCCACTAAGATCAGAAATCAGGCAAGGTTTCCCATTGTCTCTGCTGCTCTTTAACATTGTAATGGAAGTATTAGCCTTCGCAATTAGGGAAGAAAAGGTGATCAAGGCTATCAATATAGAGTCAGTAGAGATCAAACTTTCACTCTTTACAGATGATATGACTGTATATCTGGAAAACACCAGGGATTCTACTACAAAACTCTTAGAAGTGATCAAGGAATACAGCCACATCTCAGGTTACAAAATCAACACTCATAGATCGGTAGCCATTATATATACCAACAATAATCAAGCTGAAAAAACAGTCAAGGACTCTATTCCATTCACAGTAGTGCCAAAGAAGATGAAATACTTGGGAGTTTACCTAACAAAGGATGTGAAAGATCTCTATAAAGAGAACTATGAAACTCTCAGATAAGAAATAGCTGAAGATGTTAACAAGTGGAAAAACATACCATGCTCATGACTGGGAAGAATCAACATTGTTAAAATGTCGATACTACCCAAAGCAATATACAATTTTAATGCAATCCCTATTAAAGCCCCACTATCATAGTTTAAAGAGCTTGAAAAAATAATACTTCATTTTGTATGGAATCAGAAAAAACATTGACTAGCCAGGACATGACTCAGAAATAAAAACAAATCAGAAGGAATCATGCTACCAGACCTCAGACTATACTATAAATTGATAGTGATCAATACAGCATGGTACTGGCACAATAACAGAGAGGTAGATGTATGTAACAGAAGAGAAACCCAAGAGATGAATTCAGCTACTTACTGTTACCTGATCTTTGACAAGCCAATTAAAAACATTGAGTGGGGAAAAGATTCCTTATTTAAACAAATAGTGCTGGGCAAACTGGCTGGTGACCTGTAGAGGGCTGAAACTGGACCCACACCTTTCACCATTAACTAAGATAGACTCTCACTGGATTAAAGATTTAAACTTAAGACATGAAACTATAAAAATACTAGAACTACAAAAGTACTAGAAGAAAGTTCAGGGAAAACTCTTGAAGAAATCAGCCTGGGCAAATATTTTATGAGGAGAACCCCCTGGCAATTGAAGCAGCATCAAAAATACACTACTGGACCCTGATCAAACTAAAAAGCTTCTGCACAGCCAAGAACACAGTAAGTAAAGGAAGCAGGCAGCCCTCATAATGGGAGAAGATATTTACAGGTTATGTTTCTGACAAAGGTTTAATAACCAGAATTCACAGAGAACTAAAACTTATTAGCAAGAAAAGAAAAAGTGAGCCCATCTCAATGTGGGTAAAGGACTTGAAGAGAAACGTCTCTGAAGAAGACAGGCACACGGCCTACAGACATATGAAAAACTGCTCATCATCCTTAATCATCAGAGAACTGCAAATCAAAACCACTCTGAGATATCATCTAACTCCAGTAAGATTAGCCCACGTCACAAAATCCCAAAACCATAAATGTTGGCATGGATGTGGAGAAAAGGGAACACTTCTGTACTGCTGGTGTGAATGCAAACTAATACGTTCCTTTTGGAAAGATGTTTGGAGATCACTTAGGGATCTAAAAATAGACCTGCCATTTGATCCTTCAATTCCTCTACGAGGTATAAATCCAGAAGACCAAAAATCACTTTATAACAAAGACATTTGCACCAGAATTTTTATTTGAACCCAATTTATAATTGCTAAGTAATAGAAGAAGCCCAAGTGCCCATTGACCCACGAATAGAACAATAAATTGTGGTATATGTACACAATGGAATATACCACAATATATACCAGCAATATACCATGGCTCCAATAATGTTATACAGCCTTAAAGAAAGTTAAGGACTTTACCTCATTCACGTTTACAGGGATAGAGCTGGAACATACTCTTCTTCACAAAGTATCTCAAGAATGGAAGAAAAAGTATCTAATGTACTCAGCCCTACTATGAAACTAATTTATAGCTTTTTTAATAAAGTTATAACCCAATTATAGCCCAAGAATATGGGGAAAGGTTGTGGAGGATAGTGGGGACGATGGTGGAGGGAGGGTAATTGATGGGACCATACCCATGGTGCATCTTATAAGGGTACATGTTAAACATACTAAATGTAGAATATAAATGTCTTAACACAATAACTAAGAAAATGCCATGAAGGCTATGTTCACCAGTTTGATGAAAATATTTCACATTGTATATAAAACTAGCACATTGTACCCCATGACTCGGTTAATGTACACAGCTATGAGTTAAAAAAAAATCAAGACATTGTACTCCATATATGAATAAATGTATTTATGATCTATGTGTATATTACTTAATAAAAAAAACAGAAGGAGAAAAAAATAAAGAATTTGCATTACTCAGACCTAAGAAATACAGTAGAATCCCTTAGTAACAGAATGGAGCAGGTAGAAGAAAAGATCTCTGACATTGAAGACAGAGCATTTGAAAGTTCCCAAACAATCAAAGATGAAGAGAAGTGGAGAGCAAAAATGGATCATTCCCTGAGAGAACTGTGGGATCACTCCAAAAAGCAAACATTCACTTTATATGAATTCCTGAAGGAGATGAGAATGAACCAGAAGGCATAGATGCTCTAGTCCAAGAAATAATTGAGAAAAAATTTCCAAATATGTCAAGAGATATGGAAATTCAGATCGCAGACAGTTTCTGAACCTCAGTGTGACTCAATCCAAATAAAGCATCCCCTAGACACATTGTACTTAACTTTGCCTAAGTTAATATGAAGGAGAAAATCCTATAAGCAGACAGACACAAGAAAGTCATAACCTATAAGGGGAAGAATATTAGAATGATGGCAGATCTCTCAGCTGAAACTTTGCAAGCCAGAAGAGAATGGTCATTTGAATCTTCAAAAACAAAACAACTTTCAGCCCAAGATCCTTTATCCAGCTACACTCAGTTTCATTTGTATTGGAGACATCAAATACTTTAATGACATATACATGTTGAAAAAATTTGCCATAACCAAACCAGCTCTCCAGGATAGTCTCAGACCCATCCTCCACAATGACAAGCACAATGCTGTGCCACCAAAGTAAACTCATTCAGAATTTTTTGATCAAAACTCAACTTCCACAGTAGCAAAAGGATTAAAAATGTACACTAGTCTTTTGAAAAACTTATACACCCCAAAATACTACCAGACTTATCAATACTCTTAATTAAGGTGAATGGCTTAAATGGTCCTCTAAAGAGGCAAAGGTTAGCTGACTGGATACAAAAACCCAGGCCAGATATCTGCTGCATATAAGAATCTCATCTTATCTTAAAGGATATAGACTCAGGGTGAAGGGATGGACATATATAGCCCAGGTAAATGGAAATCAGAAAAAAACATGGGTTGAAATTTTATTTGCAGATACATTAGGCTTTAAACCAACAAAAGTATGGAAAGACAAGGATGGTCACTTCATATTTGTTAAGGAAATCACTCAACATGATGAGATTTCAATTATTAACATGTATGCACCCAACCAGAATGCTCCTCAATTTATAAGGGAGATCCCAATAGACATGAACAATTTAATATCTTCCAGTACCATATAGTTGGAGATTTTAACACCCATTTTGCAGTGTTGGATAGATACTCCAATTAGAAAATAATGAAAGAAATTTTGGACTTAAACTTCACCATAGAACAATTGAATTTAATTAACATATACAGAACACTTCATCCTAATGAAACTGGATATACATTCTTCTCATCTGCCCATGGAACATCCTCCAAAATTGATCATATCTTAGGTCACAAGGCTAACCTCAGAAAATTTGAAAGAATAAAAATTATTTCATATACTTTCTCAGAACATCATGCAATAAAATTTGAACTCGCCAATAACAGGAATCAGCATACTCATACAAAGTCATGGAAACTAAATAACCTTATGCTGAATGATTGATGAGATTAAAAAGAAAATTGCCAAATTTTTGGAACAAAATGATGATGATGACATGAATTATAAAAAACCTCTGGGATACTACAAAGGCAGTCCTAAGAGGGAAATTTAAAGCATTGCAAGCCTTCCTCAAGAGAATGGAAAGAAAGGAAGTCAACAACTTAATGGGACATCTCAAGCAACTGGAAAAGGAAGAACATCCCAACCCCAAATCCAGCAGAAGAAAAGAAATAACTAAAATTAGAGCATAATTAAATATAATAACAAACAAAAGAATTATTCAAAATATTAATGAACCAAAAAGTTGTTTTTTTAAAAAATATAACAAAATTGATAAACCTTTGGCTAGCCTAACCAGAAATAAAAAATTAAAATCCCTAATTTCATCAATCAGAAATGACAAAGGCAAAATAACAACAGATACCTCAGAAATTAAAAAAATTCTTAATGAATCCTACAAAAACCTCTATTCTCAGAAATATGAAAATCTGAGAGAAATTGACCAATACTTGGAAGCACACCACCTTCCTAGATTTAGCCAGAAAGAATTGGAAATGTTGAATAGATCTATATCAAGTACTGAAATAGAATCAACTATACAAACTCTCCTGAAAAAGAAGAGTCCAGGACCAGATGGCTTCACATCAGAATTCTACCAAACCTTTAAAGTATAACTAGTACCTATATTACTTAAAGTTTTCCAAAGCATAGAAATAGAAGGAATACTTCCCAACACATTTTATGAAGCATATATCACCCTGATATCCAAACCAGGAAAAGACCCAAAAAGGAAAGAAAACATACACCAGTATCTTTAATGCATATAGATGCAAAAATATTCAATGAGATCCTAGCAAACAGAATCCAGCAATTCATCAAACAAATTATACACCATGACCAAGTTGGTTTTATCCCAGGGTTTCAGGGAAGGTTCAATATATGTAAGTCTATAAATATAACACATCACATGGTAAGGTTGTCCACTGTCTCTACTGCTTTTTAAAATTGTAATGGAAGTATTAGCCATCACAATCAGGGAAGAGAAGGTGATCAAGTGTATCCAAATAGGATCAGAGAAGATAAAAATTTCACTCTTCGCAGATGATATGATCACCTATCTGGAAAACCACAGGAACTCAACTACAAAACTCTTAGAAGTGATCAAGGAATACAGCAGTGTCTTGGGTTAAAAAATCAATACTCACAAATCTGTACCCTTTGTTTATACCAGGAATACTCAAGGTGAAAAACTAGTCAAGGACTCTATTCCTTTTACAGTAGTGCCAAAGAAGATAAAATATTTGAGTGTTTACCTAACAAAGGATGTGAAATATCTCTATAAAGAGAACTATGAAACTCTGAGAAAAGAAATAGCTGAAGATGTTAACAAATGGAAAAACATACAATGCTCATGGCTGGGAAGAATCAACATTGTTAAAATGTCCATACTACCTAAAGCAATATACAAATTTAATGCAATCCCTATGAAAGCACCACTGTCATACTTTAAAGACATGGAAAAAATAATACTTCATTTTATATGAAGTTAGAAAAAACGTCTAATAGCCAAGACATTACTCAGAAATAAAAATGAAGCAGGGGGAATCATGCTACCAGACCTCAGACTATACTGTAAATCTGTAGTGATCAAAGTAGCATGGTATAAAAACAGAGATAGATATATGGAACAGAATAGAGAACCAAGAGATGAACCCAGCTACTTATCATCATTTGATCTCTAATAAGCCTATCAAAAACAGTCACTGGGGAAACAACTCTCTATTTAACAAATGGTGCTGGGTGAACTTGCTGGCTACCGATAGAAGACTGAAACTGGACCCTTACCTTTCACCATTAGCAAAAATAGATTCATACGGGATAAAAGATTTAAAATTAAGACATGAAAATATAAAAATACTAGAAGAGAGTGCAGAGAAAACACTTGAAGAAATTGGCCTGGAGGAATATTTTATGAGGAAGACCTCCCTAGACAATTGAAGAAACACCAAAAATACATTATTGGAACCTGATAAAAATAAAGATCTTCTGCACAGCCAAGAACACAGCATATAAAGCAAGTAGACAGCCCTCAGAATGGGAGAAGATATTTGCAGGTTATGTCTCTGACAAAGTTTTGATAACCAGAATCCACAGAGAACTCAAATGTATTAGCAAGAAAAGAACAAGTGATCCCATCTCAGGGTGGGCAAGAGATTTGAATAGAAACTTCTCTGAAGAAGACAGGTGTGCATGGCCTACAGAAACATGAAAAACTTCTCATCATCCTTAATCATTAGAAAAATGCAAATCCAAACTACTTTGAGATATCATTTAAATCCAATAAGAGTAGCCCACATCACAAAATCCCAAAACTATAGATGTTGGTGTGGATGTGGATAAAATGGAACACTTCTGCACTGTTAGTGGGAATGCAAACTAATACATTCCTTTTGGAAAGAAGTTTGGAGAACACTTAGAGATCTAAAAATAGACCTGCCATTTGATTCTGCAATTCCTCTACTAGGTATCTATCCAGAAGACCAAAAATCACTTTACAACAAAGATATTTACACCAGAATGTTTACTGCAGCCCAATTCATAATTGCTAAGTCTTGAAAGAAGCCCAAGTGCCCATTGACCCACAAATGGATTAATAAACTGTGGTACATGTATACCATGGAGTATGATGCAGCCTTTAAAAAGATGGACTTTCCCTCTTTTATATTTACATGGATGGAGCTGGAACATATTCTTCTTAGCAAAGGATCTCGAGAATGGAAGAAAAATTACCAAATGTACTCAGCCTACTATGAAACCAATATGTAAGCACCCACACTTCCATATGAAAGCTATTGCCCAAATACAACTCAAAATGAAGACAAAAGAGGAGGGTCAAGGGTGTGGAGGGGGGAGGGCAGGTTGAGGAAGGGGAATTGATTGGTCCACACCTATGGTGCATTTTACAAGGATATCTGCAAAATCTACTAAGTGTAGAGTATAAATGTCTTAACACAATAATTAGGAAAGTGAGATGAAAGCTGTGTTAACCAGTTTGATGTATTTCAAATTGTATATAAAATCATCACATTGTACAACATAAATGCATTAATGTACATAGCTATGTTTTAATAAAAAAAAAACAGAAAAAAGAGAAAAACAAAAGAGGCATAGGCAGGACATTTCTTAAACTGATAGAGGGCATCTATAGCAAACCCACAGCCAATAACATACTGAATGGAGTAAGATTGGAAACATTTCCACTCAGATCAGGAACTAGGCAAGAATGCCCACTGTCTCCACTGATATTCAACATAGTAATTGAAGTCTTAACCATCACAATCAGGCAAGGAAAGGCAATCAATGGTATCAAAATGGGGTCAGATGAGATCAAACTCTCTTTGCAGATGATATGATCCTATACCTAGAAAACCCCAGGGACTCAACCAGAAAACTCTTAGAAGTGATCAAGGAATACAGAAGCATCTGAAGTTACAAAATCAATATTTACAAATCAGTACCTTTTATATATACCAACAATAGTCAAGCTGAAAAAATAGTCAGGGACTCTATTCCTTTTACAGTAGTGCCAAAGAAAATGAAATATTTGGGAACCTAACAAAGGACATAAAACATCTCTATAAAGAGAACTATAAAACTGTGAGAAAAGAAATAGCTGAAAATGTTAACAAATGGAAAAACATACCATGCTCATGGCTAGGAGGAATCAACATTATTAAAATGTCCATACTACCCAAAGCAATACACAAATTTAATGCAATTCCTATTAAAGCAACACTGTCATACTTTAAAGATCTGGAAAAATAGTACTTAGTTTCATATGGAATCAGAAAAAACCTTGAATAGCCAAGACATTACTCAGAAATAAAAGCAAAGCAGGAGGAATCATGCTTCAGGGTATACTATAAATAGATAGTGATCAAAACAGCATGGTACTAGCACAAAAATAGAGATGTAGATATATGGAACAGAATAGAGAGCCAAGAGAGGAACCCAGCAACTTATCATCATTTGATCTTTGATAAGCCTATGAAAAGCATAAATTGGGGAAAAGATTCCTATTTAACAAATGGTGCTGGAAGAACTGGCTGGTGACCTTAGAAGACTGAAACTGGACCCTCACCTTTCACCATTAACAAAAATTGATTCCCACCGGATAAAAATTTAAACTTAAGTCATGAAACTATATAGATACTTTGAGAGAGTGCTGGGAAAACCCTTGAAGAAATTGGCCTGGGAAAATATTTTATGAGGAATACCCACTCTGGGCCATTGACGAAACACTGAAAATATATTATTGGGATCTTATCAAACTAAAAAGCGTCTGCACAGCCAAGAACACAGTAAGTAAAGCAAGAAGACAACCCTCAGAATGGGAGAAGATATATGCAGGTTATTTTTCTGAAAAAGGTTTGATAACTAGAATCCACAGAGAACTCAAACTAATTATTAAGAAAAGAACAAATGCTTCCATTTTATTGTGGGCAAAAGACAAACAGAAGCTTCTCTGAAGAGGCGTATGGTCTGCAAACACATAAAAAAATGTTCATTGTCTCTAATCATCAGAGAAATACACATCCAAAGCACTATGAGATATTATCTAACTCCAGTAAGTGTAGCCCACATTGCAAAGTCCCCAAACTATAGATGTACAGATGTTGGCATGGATGTGGAGAGAAGGGAATACTTCTGCACTGCTGGTGCGAATGCAAGCTAATACATCCCTTTTGGAAAGAAGTTTGGAGAATACTTAGGGAACTAAAAGTAGACCTGCCATTTCAATCTAGCAATTCCTCTACTAGGTATATATCCAAATGACCAAAAATCACTTTATAACAAAGACATTTGGACCAGAATGTTTATTGAAGCCCAATTTATAATTACCAAGTCATAGAAGGAGCCCAAGTGTCCATTGACCCATGAATAGATCAACAATGTGGTATGTATACCATGGAATATTATGCAACCATAAAAAAGATGGAGACTCTACATCGTTTATGTTTACATGCATGGAGCTGAAACATTCTTCTTAGTAAGTATCTCAAGAATGGAAGAAAAAGTATCCAAAGTACTAAGCACTATTATGAAATCTATATATAACCACCCACACTTTCATATGAATGATAAAACACAACTATAGTCCAGAATAAAGGTAGAAAGAAGAGGGAGAGTGGAGGGGAGAGGAGAGGTTGTAAGGAGGGAGGGTAATTGGCGGGACCTCACCTATTGTGTACCATGGAATTGTACATGTCAAAACTATTAAGAGTAGAGTATAAATGTCTTAGCACAACAAATAAGTAAGTGAAGTGAAGGCTATGTTAACCAGTTTGATGTATTTCCAGTTGTATATAAAATCAGCACATTGTACCCCATAAATACATTAATTCATACAGTTACGATTTAATAAAAATAAATAAATAACCTGAGAAATAAAAAAAAAGAAAAATACCAATTAAAACCACAATGACCACAATGTGGTAGGTATGACTATAGGCCCCTTAAGTGGCTAAGATATCAAATACTGATAGTTTTAAATGCCAACTAAGACCTTTCATACACTGCCAGAGAGAAAGTAAAATGGTAAATAAAATATGAACAACTTTACCTGCAATAACTTGGATGGACCTTAAGGACATTATGCTAAGTGAAATAACTCAAAGTCAAAAGGTGCATGAATCCATTAATATAATACTTTCAAAATCATCAAATTATAGATACAGGACAAATTAGTGGTTAGAGGGTCTGAGAAAAGGAATGAGTTGTACATCTTTACAGGGGCTGCCCAAGGGAGTTCTTTGTGTTGAAGAAACAGTTCTGTATCTTCAATGTGGTGGTGGTTATATGACTCCACCCATGTAACAAAATATAATGGAACCACATACACAGGCATATCCCCCTCCTGTAAAAAATAAGTGCATGTAAACAGTAATGTAATATGGTAAGACTGGCTTTATAGAACACTGAGTTGAACCAATCTCCATCTCATAGTTTTGATAATATGCTCTATTTATATAACATTTCACCAAGAGTGTAGGCTTGGTGATGGGTATACAGGAATTATCTACTGTGTCTGTAACTTCTTGTTAGTCTTCAACTAATTCAGAATGAAAATTAAAGAACAACTGAAAGATCCATTAGTTGGATTAATCACCTCTGTGGATGCTGAAGTCACCAATAGTGGCAGCTTCTATATGTGTACGTAGGTATTGATCAACTACTTCCAATTTAATACTGAGAAAATGTGGTGTTTGCTCATTATTATGATACTTTACTTAGGAAAAAAAATCATAGTGGCAGCAATATGTTGGAGAAGTTGTAAATCAGGCACATAGGCCAAGATATAATATAATATAATATAATAAGCATTCACAACCCCTCTACAGCAATGAAGCACATACAGAATTTTATCCTGTTTCCTTTCAATCTCCTTTAAAAATGAATAAACAAAATTTACCAGTACAAGGGGAAACAGTGCATCTCTCTTTTTCCTGCCTTCTGCCACATGTTCGAACCTCATAGGCATTATTATTTCACATGTGTAGTAGGCTGTTAAAACAGAAGTATTGACCAAAAGTACATGACTATGTAGAGACTGCATTACAAAAATGTGCAAGGTCAAGGTGACATACAAAGTTTGAATGGGAAGGTTTTGATAACACATAACCCACTTTGAAGCTATCATTCATATCAACTTTATAAGAAGTTTAATGTTAAATTTTTCTGTAGGAAATAAAACATTAAATTTAGTTTAAAGATGAACTATTTCCCCTGTTCTTAATTTGGGCCTTTTGCAGGAGAAGTGTGTGCATTTCACTACCTTTTTCTGCTTTCCCTGAAACTCCCCATCTTGTTTCACTTCCCTGTGTTTTTTTGATGATCTGTGTTTTCTACCCTTAAAGTCTTGACCTAATGTTTGGGAAAGCAGAATGATGCTTTTTTAACTTGTCCTGCTGGCTGGTCTATCCAGCCATCCCCAGACTACACATTATTGTAGAGTTGACTTCAAACTGAGGCAAACCCTTGTTACTTCAAAGCCATGACAGACATTGTTCAGGGCACTCAGGCCTTATAATCCATCTTAAGGGAGGGATTTTACAACCATAACTAAATGCTTCGGGTGGCACAAGGAAAGAAGTTCATTTACATACTGAACACTATTCCTTAAAGCACCCTTGTACTGTTATTAACAACGCCACTGTGAATGCCTCCTCTCTCATTTCCACCTTTCTAGATCCTATTTATCATTTCTTGCCTACTTCAAAAAACTCTCTCCCTGGCAGAAGTGACAGAAGATATATGCTAGATAAATTGCAGAGTGTTCAGTCCCAAATAGAATATTTGAAAACTCAATCTCACCTTCCTAATGAATTCTTCTCCCTCTGCTCCCATCTCTGCATCTGCATCCTGGGAACCTTGGATGATTCAGAACACTTGGACCCACGCAACAGGCAGGTGTTGTGATGCCCTAACTCCATCCATTTTGAGCAAATGAGCCAGACTTACTCCATTTTCTTAAGAGCTTGCAGCTCCCCACCTTTTGTAACCAAAATAGCCCCTTGAGCAAGCAGCAACCCTGCAAAAACAGGAAGGAAGTTTAGCTGAGAGCTGCAAAATCTTGTGACAGCTGAAAAAAATCTTGTGAAAACCATAATGCTGTTACAAGTCTGTCTGGTCTGTGTGCAGTTTTTAGCTCCCCTGTAAGACCCCACTCCATAGCTCTAACTTTGCAGATATCAGCTTCTGTAAAATTCTGCTTATACTAGGGCTTCATCCCACACTTGAAGTGCCATATAAAAACCTTGCACTCCTACTTCAAGAGAGGTCAAGAGACTTTGTGGCATGAGCCTGCTCTTGACTGGCTGGCCCAATAAAGTACCCTTGCTTAATTTTAACTCAATGTGTTGGCCTTTCTCTGTAACTCCACTTGCAGTGGGTACAATATATGGAGGCCCCAGCAATATTGCCACCAAGAGGGTTGGTCACCCTGTGCAGTCCCCTGGACAGGGCAGAAATCATAGGGGAGGTACCCCCTGAGACATTCCAGGGCCCCATAATTCCCTGAACTCCTCCTGAGGCTTCAGAGGTACTCCTGCCAACTCCTCATCCAAATTAGGTCCTATAGTCCACTCTTGAGAGATGAGTATTATTTGTATCTCGTTGCATTTTTTTTCTTTCTTTTTTTTTTTTTTTTTGTGGTTAGGATGTACCCTAAAACAGCCCACAGAACAGTCACTGGGATACCAGTGCCACTTGGGATGCCAGTGATTGATACGGAGACTGGTGTTTTGCATGGGGAGGATGAAAGGGGCCCAAGAAGGAGGCATAAGAACTCCTGAGGGCCTCCCAGAGGAGGTCCAAGATGAAGGCATAAGTACTCCTGAGGACCACCCAGTGGAGGTCCAAACTGGAGGTATAAGTACTCCTGAGGATCACCCAGCAGTGACCCAAGGAGACAACAAGGGCTTTTGAGGGTCAACCAAGAAGAAGATACAGGGGCTCCTGTGGGCTGCCTGGAAGCTGGGTAGGCCTGTCCCAGGGTTCCTAGAAAACACCAGGATGCCGGTGGGGAGCTTTGACCTCAGATGGACAGATTAGATTTGTTCATATGCTTGTTTCTTTTTTCTTGTAGGTGTCATTTTTTTGGTTGTGATTGGTTTTGTTTGTCCTAATAACACCTCTGTATTTGTGTGTCTGCTGAGTCATGGGAACTCAACAGAGTAAGTCTTTGACACAAGACTTACAATCAATGTATGTGAAAGAATTTCATGATAGGCTTCTCAGAGGATCACAAAGTTTGGTTCTCAAAGAATCACTTCTGGGTCCTCTGTGAGGTCAAGTGGCTGAGGTTTAATGTGGGGTGGCCATCAACAGGCTCCCTGGACCCAGCCCTGGTGCCCTCAGTGCACTAAGCGGTCACCAGGAAGCCAGGTCACCCAGACCACTTCCCTTACATTGACCAGTGGCTCAGTTTAGTTCACAACCCCACCCCATGGCTGCAAGCCTGTGCCATGAGATGCTATTCTGCAGTCCTCTTTGCCTGTCCATGCTTACAGAGAGGCCAATGAGCTCTCCAAACAGCACTTCCTCCCTCAAGGGAGGACAAGGACTTGCCACCTCCTTACCATATGAGAAGATTATATTCACCCATTATTTCCTCTACTGAAGGAGTCCCATCAGTGCCTCAGCAGGAGGCTCTGACTCTCCAACAATGTCCCCATTGAACCCTGGCATCTTGCATCTAATCCTGCATGAAGGAGAAGGGGGCCCTATTCCTCCCCCTTCATGAGCACTCCCTAGGGAAGGAAATGGGAGAGGTGACTGATCCTTTCTCATCTATGTTCCTTTCTCTACTTATGATTTGTACAATTGGAAAACCCCAAACTCACCTTTTTCAGAAAAGCTACAAGCTCTTATTTCTTTGATTAAGTCCATTTTTCAGACTTATCATCCCATTTGGAATGATTGCCAGTAACTTCTCCTGACAGTCTTCAAAGAAGAGGAATGAGACAGGGCTTGAACAGAGGCTAGAAAAGCATTCCTGTCCAGCTCTGGAGGAGCTGGAGAGGAGGGACAGAGAGAGTTTAATAGAATTTTGCTGGGGGAGCAGCTGGATTGGGACCCCAATACCTCGATGGGGTTCTGGGCTCTAGAAACTTTCTTCTGGTCTCTCTTAATTGATCTACAGGCAAAAACCTGGAAACCTATGCATTTGCCAAAAATAACTGAGGTCCAAGGCCTAGAGGAGTCACCTGGAGCATATCTGGAGAGGCTCAGAGAGTCCTTATGGGTATACACCCCATTTGACCCCTCAACTCCAGAGAATGCTAGGATAGTAAACTTAGCCATTGTCTCCCAGTCAGCTCCAGATATCAGAAGGAAGTTACAAAAGTTAGAAGGATTGGCAGGCATGAATTTTTCTCAGCTTTTGGAGATAGCCCAAAAGGTCTATGATAACAGAGATGCTGAAAAACAGAAACAGAATGGCAGAAACAGAGAGGTTATCGTGCAGTCAGGTGAAAGTTATTGTGACAGTTCTGCAGACAGAACAAAGAAAATAGGTACCTCAAGAAACATTGCAGAAAGAATGAGGACCCCAAATGACAGGTCAGTTAGAATGGGAACACTTGGAGAGACACTAATGTTCATACTGTTAGAAAAAGGGCCACTTGAAGAAAGGCTGCCCGGTTTGGGTCTGGCAGTACCCATTGAGCCACCAAGCCCAACAAGGGATAACCCCCCTGCCATGTCTGGCATCTATCAGAAGCTAGAATCTTAACCCCCTTCCAGTTGGCCTGAAACACACCATTTCTTCTAGTCAAGAAGCTAGGAACGTCAGACTATTGGCCAATGCAAGACCTCCAGGAGGTAAAGTGGTTGGAAACTATTCACCCAATATTTCCAAACCCATACACTCTCCTGAGTCTCCTCCCACCAGAATTCCAGGTGGTTACAGATGGCTGCAACTACCAGGGAGCCAGATATATCTACTAGAACCAGTGGAAAGAGAGATCTAGTCCAGAAAATACACACAACCAACCATCTAGGAGGTAAGAAGATGCAAGAGCTACTGTGACCCAGATATTCATTTAAAGGACTTTCAAAACTGACCTAGTCCATGCTGACCCAATGTGTTGCTTGTGAAAATGTCAACGCCAAGGTCAACACCAAGGTAGGAGCAAGGCTTCTGGTGGGACTACACCCCAGGAGGCTTGTGTCAGGAGACAGTTGGGAAATTGACTTTACCAAACTCCATCCAGCAAGAAAAGGATATAAATATCCCCTGGTGCTAGTAGACACCTTCTTAGGGTGGGTAGACACTTTTTCCACCAGAAATAAAATTGCTTTAATCACTGCAAAAATGCTTCTAGATGAGATATCCCTAGGTATGGATTACCTTTTTCAATTGGCTCAGATAATGGGCCAATATTCATTTCTGCCTTAACCCAAGCAATCAGTAAAGCCCTAATTATATGGTGAAACCTCCATTATGCCTACTGGATGCAGAGCTCAGCACAGGTAGAAAGAATGAACCAGACCCTAAGAGAAACTTTAGCAAAGCTCATTGATGAGATCAGTGGAAAGTGGACAGAACTTCTGCCCTTAGCTACCCTTACAGCAAGATGTACCCCATATAGAGCTTTCTTACTCCATATGAAATCATGTATGGAAGGCCTCCCTCATTGTTTCATCATGTACATTATCCTCAATTAGCAGAAATAACTAACCATACTCTTTCAAAGTATCCCCAGTCCTTCTCCCAGATCCAGAAAGACATCTACTCCCAGATTTGAGACACTTACTGGGATCCCAGGAGAACTAACCAGGACCCCAAAGGTGATTTCCAGCCTAAAAATCCAGCCTGGTAATCATTCCAGAAAGAAAGACTCACCCTGAGGTGGAAAGGCTCTTTCGCCATCATTTTCACTGCCCCAACAGTTATGAGAGTCCACAACTTGTCAGCATGGATCCATCACTCCCTGGTGAATAAAACCACAAGTGACAAAGGAACCCACTGGAAGGCGGTCCCAGAAGAAAACTCCCTCAAGCTAAGACTGTTAAAATCATAATCTACTTCCTATATGTACATGTCCTCTTCTCCTTAACCCTTGCTGCCTCCTCTCTTATTTTGTTTTGTTTGATAAAAAGGGGAAGGTCTTAGCTAATACAGCTTGAGGAAAGAGCAGTGAGGTCCAGTTTTCTACACTGATCTATCCAAGTTATTAGGTCCATATCACACAGCCCATTACAGAAAATCTTGGTTATGTGGGCTAATGAGTAGCTACTCCAACTATGTACAGCATGGATGTGGAATCACTTATCTTGAATCCTTATTACAGAGAAGTGCCTTCACCCTTAATAATACCAAGTATGTCACTGTAAAAAGACCATAGGCTTGTCATAAGTACCTTGAAGGAGATTGCTGGGCATGTCCAACACCTAGAACAAGTAACCCAATTGCAATCCAGGTGCAAAACCAAACAACTGAGTCTGGTGACAGAAAAAGTCTTGGAAACAAACTCTACAAGAGCCAGCTTCAGGAGACTAAGTTTTCAATTCAGTTAGTCTGCCTGCCCAGGACTCCCCTGAGACCAATGGGGCCACTAGCCAAATTATAAGACTCACTGTTCAACTCTTTTAATCCAGATCTCAGGATCCCCATGCTCATTAAGAAACCACACCAGCAAGTCCCCTTGCTCCCTACTTTACTAAGCATGTTACACAATATGCATCATATTTTTTTCTCCTTTTTTTTGCTTTCAGTTTTTGGCTGGGGCTAGGTTTGAGCCCACCACCTTCAGCATTGCCCTATTCCTTTGAGCCACAGGGGCCACCTGGTATGCACAATCTTTCAAATGTAACTCAACCTGAATTAGCTTCTGATTGTTGGTTTTGCCTACAATGCAGGCCCCCATATTATGTAAGGTTAGGTGAACTAACCCCCACCCCCAATAACTGACAAAAACCTATGGTCTTGTACATAACTAGCCCCGCCGCTTACTTTAGGAGATGTAAATAGACAGGCGAGCTATTTCCGAACCCCAGGCTGCAACTTAACCAAAACCTCTTTGGCCACAGTATGTAATGATACTCAAACTTTAGAACCATCTTTAGCTTACTTTGCTACAAACAGAACTTGGCTGGCTTGTACTATAGGCTCTACCCAATGTATTACAACCAGCTTGCTTCAGGCAGAAGGCCTTTGTGCTATAGTACACATATTGCCCCCAAATGTATGTGTACTCTGCTTCAGAAGGAGAGAGATTGATTTTCTCTCAAGGACAGAGTTCACACCGTTAAAGTGAGCACTGCTCTCAATCCCAATCCTGCTTGATGTCACAGTTGGAAGAGGTGCATCTGCGGGAACCAGTGGTTTAGTAAAAGGTAACAAAGACCTTGCAGTGGTGTCCTCACAATTTGTTGGAACCTTGGAAAACCTCCAGTTTGCTATAAATTTAGTTGAACATCAAGTAGACTCACTAGCTGAGTAGTCCTCCAGAATCGACAAGGCCTAGACCTTCTCTTCTTGAGTCAAGGAGGTCTATGTGCTACACTAGAAGAAGCCTGTTGTTTTGATGCCAATAAGTCATGGATAATCAGAGATACCCTCCAAAAAGTCTGAGATGATTTAGACAAAAGAAAAAAGGAAAGAGAAAGCTCTCAGGTCTGGTTCCAAAACTCATACAATTGGAACCCCTGGTTAACAACTTTGATCACCAGCCTCACTGGCCCTCTACTCCTCCTTATTCCGGGATTACTAATAAGGCCTTGCATCCTCAATTGATTCATCAAGTTCCTAAAAACTTGATTGGTTGTAATCAAACTCATGGTGATTAATGCCCAATATGACCCCGTATACCCTTAGATGAAGAGTCAAGAGTTTGACTCAGACATCAAAGATTTGACTTGGGGATAAACCCAGTGGGGACTATGATGCCCTAACTCCACTCATTTTGAGCAAGTGAACCAGACTTACTCCATTTTGTTAAGAGCTTGCAGCCCTCTCCCCTTTTGTAACCAAAATAGCCCCTTGAGTAAGCAGTGACCCTGCAAAAACAGAAAGGAAATTTAGCTGAGAGCTACAAAATCCTGTGACAGCTAAAAAAAAAAAATCTTGTGAAAACAACAATCCTGTCACAAGTCTGGCTGGTCTGTCTGTGTGCAGTTTTTATTTTGAATTTTATTTTATTAAGTCAAATATACATAGATCATGAATATACTCATGCATATGTGGGCTACAATGTGCTGATTTCTTTTATACAATCTAATGTGGTTACATTAAACCAATCAACTCACTTGTTCTCTTCTTGCTAATACATGTGAGTTCTCTATGGATTCTGGTTATTAAACCTTTGTTGGAAACATAACCAGCAAATATCCTTTCCCATTCGTTGTCTGCTTGTTTTTCTTACTGTGTTCTTGGCTGTGCAGCTTTTTAATTTGAGGAGGTCCCAGTACTGTATTTTTGATGTTGCTTCAATTGCCCGAGTGTCCTCCTCATACAATATTTGCCCAGGCCAATTTCTTCGAGAGTTTTCCCTACGCTTTCTTCTAGTGTTTTTATAATTTCATGTCTTAAATTTAAATCTTTAATCCAGTGAGAGTCTTAGTTAGTGGTGGCAGGTGTGGGTCCAGTTTCAGTCTTCTGCACAGGTCGCAGCCAGTTTATCCAACACCATTTGTTAAATAGGGAATCTTTTCCCCACTCAATGTTTTTAAATGGCTTGTCAAAGATCATATAGCAGTAAGTAGCTGGGTTCTCTCTTCTGTTTCATACATTTACCTCTCTGTTTTTGTGCCAATACCATGCTGTTTTGATCACTATGGATTTATAGTATACTCTGATGTCTGGTAGCATGATTCCTTCTGCTTTGTTTTCATTTCTGAGTAATGTCTTGGCTATTCGAGGTTTTTATGGTTCCATATAAAATGAAGTGTTTTTTTTTGAGATCTTTAAAGTATTACAATGGAACTTTAATAGGGATTGCATTAAAATTATATATTGCTTTAGGTAGTATAGACATTTTTAACAATGTTAATTTTCCCCAACCATGAGCAAGGTATGTTTTTCCATTTGTTAGCATTTTCAGCTATTTTTTTTCTTAGAGTTTCATAATTATCTTTATAGAGATCTTTCACATCCTTTGTTAGGTAAACTCCCAAACATTTCATCTTCTTTGGCACTACTGTGAATGGAATAGAGTTCTTAACTGTCTTTTCATCTTGACTATTTTTGGTATATATAAAGGCTACTGACTTATGGGTATTGATTTTGTAACCTGAGATGCTGCTGTATTCCTTGATCACATCTAAGAGTTTTGTAGTAGAGTCCATGGTGTTTTCCAGGTATACAATCATGTCATCTGCAAAGAGCAAAAGTTTGATCTCTTCTGATCCTATGTGAATACCCTTGACTGCCTTTTCTTCTCTAATTGCAATGGCTAAAACTTCCATTACAATGTTAAAGAGTAATGGGGACAATGGGCAACCTTGCCTGGTTCCTGATCTGAGTGGGAATGATTTCAATTTAATTCCATTCAATATGATA
>CAUYQV010067959.1:0-15011 GCA_963574575.1 Galagoides demidoff | reverse complement strand
TGTGGTCCCAGCTACTTGGGAGGCAGAGGCAGGAGACTCGCTTGAGCCCAGGAGTTGGAGGTTGCTATGAGCTGTGATGCCATGGCACTCTACCCAGGGGGATAGCTTGAGGCTCCGTCTCAAAAAAAAAAAAAAAATAAGTTGTCCTATCTAGAATAGCACCCTATAAACCACACTGCTTTATTTTTCTATGCAGCTCTTAGCATTACTTGATAGAAAAATACTTTTGTGGCTCTGACTCCTTGCTAGAACAGAAGCTCCTTGAGGGTAGGTACTCAGACTGGAGACTAGCACACTAGCATACTACAGCACTAGCTATCGAAGTGTTTACTCATTAAATAAACCTGGGAAGGGCCATGCTGGGCCTCCTTGTTCTGTTTCTGAAAGTAAGGAGATGTGTCTCTTAACTACACTTGTCTCACCCCCCAAACAACTCTAGTGTTGCTCACTCATGACTCTGAGAGTCAGGATTTCAGGCAGAGATGGCTTATTTCTACTCCATGAAGGTTGAAGTCTTGGCTTGTCGCTTAATGATTAGGGGCTGCCTGGGCCAGCTCAGCAAAGGCCATTGTGTCTGGATCCTCAGCTCTGGCTTTGGCCAAGTTCCTCAGTTCCCCCTTACATGGCAGCTCCATGCGGCTAGCTTGGGCTTACTTCCTCATACCGTAGTGGATTCCGAGTTCTTAGAGGGGTAAGCCTGTGCTTCTCTTATACTTGTTAATGCCCCATTGGCTGGAGCAAGTCACATGGCCAGGTCCAGAGTCAGTGAAGGAGGGGCCTCCATGGGGTGTGGACATCAGGAGATGGGGCTTATTCTAGCCACAGCATAATATATACTTGAAAGAACAAATTTAAGAGCCAGCTGCTGGATCTAAATCTTGACTTAATCATTCTTCATTTATATTATTATAGGTAAGTTGCTTAACTTTCCTGTGCTTCTGATTTTATCATCTGTAAAATGGGCAGAAGCTATTTCATAGGGATGTTATTGAGAATTTTTAGGTAAAGAATGTACGTTAAAGTTCTTAGACTATATCTGGGTGCATAGGGAATACTCTATAAGCTATTGGGTGACCAGAACCCATATATGTGATGAACTGTTCTGTCATCAGTTTACTTATTCACTGCTTCTCTCTTTCACTTTATTCACTTAATTATTTATCAAAATTTATTAACACCTAACTGGGTCCCAGACCTCTGATAGATTCTGGGATACAGGAGGATCTCTTCACAGAGCTTGCAGGAGGTGGGGAAGGCAGGCTGACAGGTCAGGACGCAATCCTGAGAAAGCATGAACTGGAGTGGGAAGGGAGGGGAGGGGAGAGGCTTGACAGAGGGAGGGTAAAAGCAGGACACACCTATGGAGCATATGACAAGGGTACAAGTCAAATCTGTGAAGTGTAGAACATAGATGTTTGGCACAATAATCAAACAAATGAGGTGAAATCTATGTTGATTGGTTTAATGTAACCACGTCAGATTGTATAAAAAAAATCAGCACATTGTACTGATGCATATACCAAATATGCATGAATGTATTCATGATCTATGTGTATTTGACTTAACAAAATAAAAAAAAAAAAGCATGAGCTGGGTTGGGCAGCTCCACAGCCAGGGCAAACCAGAGCAGGAGCCCCTCACCTGCTTCTGCAGGGTAGGCAGGGAAGACTTCCTCCAGGAAACAATGTAAAGTGAACCTTGCAGGGTAAGATGGACTTAGGTGGGCACAGGGTTCCTGGCAAGTGGGAGAACATGTGGCCTGGCCTAGAGACAGAATAGCATGGCAGCTGAAAGAATCATACGTGGAAGGGTGGGGAGGGTGGGGAGGGTGGTGTCCAGCTCCACTGGGGAGCCAAGGTAGTGGTATGTTACCCATTTGCAGTTACAGAGATGGGGTGTCAGAGGAGAAGATGCTGGTTTGAGTGCAGGGGAATAGCCACAGGTGGGAACTGGACAGATGACCAGTGGGGCCTTATGCTGGAAGGGAGAAGAGAGTTTGGAGAAGGAATGAAGGTAGACATCAGAGGGCCAAGAGCTGGCCAGAAGCACAGACAGGGTTGGGTAATTGGGGAGCTCATGCTACAGGGCTCATGGTACCTGCTGGGCTGGGCTTCTCACCCACTACCTGTTCATTTGCTCCATTGAACATAGGCTCAAAGGAACGGTGTAGGGCTTAACACACATCTTCAAGTTGTGTTTTGGGAGCAGGCTCTTAATTTGCTTTCATTTTTTAAGCATTCATTTTTGTGCCAGAGATAAAAAGTGGGCAGATTTGTGCACAGTTGGTTGAAGCCCTGGGCTGTAACTCCCCCACATATGAGGTTCAGAGGGCAGATCTGTCCTAGGTGGCTCAGGGCAGGCTTCCTGAAGGAGAGGACATCTGATCTCAGTGCAGAAAGACAAACAGGGGTTTTCTAGGCAGTCTGGTCTGTCTCCAGTGATGTAGCCAATGACTTGGTTCTCTTTCCAGAGAGACTTACACTTGCAGTGTGCCTGGGCTGGTGCCTGAATCACTGACTCTGGAGACTGCAATTACTCATGCAGGTTATGGGGTACTGGGAAGGATGGTGCAAGAGAGGGCTGCTCCCTCAGAGCTCTGTGAGGGTCCCTACCTCACCCCCAGGGCCCTGCCGTCTGGGTCTTGGGCAACACAGCCCGAAGATGCAGGACACCTTTGAGATTTTGCATGGTTGGGGCATAGTCTCCAGGCAGATCGCCTGGGTTGGTAGAGGCTTGGCCATGCCCCTTGTTGGCTTCTTGTCCTTGAGCACAGTGCCCAACCAGTGTGCACTTCAAATTGCTCCTCTGGAAAGTTCTTGCCTCAGAGAGCTTTTCTCGGGTCTAAATGAGCTAATGTGTGGGAAGGACTTAGAACAGCAGAAGAACTCAATAAATGTCATTGGTATGACGGCCTTTAACATTGTTGACCCTCAGTGGATTGCTATTTAGGGGTTTTAATGACCTTCAGCTTTATGGTACACAAGCCATTGCTTCATAAGGGTGTAAGAGTTCATCATTAATTCCTTCAAAAACAAAAGTAGCGTTCTCCTAAGCCCAGCCTACTACCACAAATCATCTCTTCTGCCTTTACCAATCCCCTCCCTCTCAAACCACGAGAGTTTCTGCAAGCAGAATTGGAAGACAGAAAGAACTGAGTCCATAAACCGTACATCAGACCTCAAAGTGACAGATTTAAAGGAAACTTTACCATCCTCTTCCCCTCCCTCTTGTCCAGAAGCATATGAGCTTGCTGGGTGGAAGCTGGGAAATGAGAGCTGTCTGGAGGCTCTGGTCTGGGCTACCAGCTGGTGACTGCCAGTCTCTTCTGGAGCTTAGTCCCAGCTCCTCTTTACACCCAACTGGCTTCTTGAACTCTCCAGAATCCAGTTTTCCTGTATCCAAAATGGGGAGCAGACGTACTTCATGGGATTGAGAGGATTCAGTGAGGAAGTGTGTAGTGCTTGGTTCATGGGAAGCACTTGTTGAACCATGATCGTAATCTAACAATCAGCTCATTCTCTGTGATTACTAGCTCTCTCTGCGAACACTTGTTTCCTGGTGCCACTGTACCCTTTCTCTCTCCTGCCTTCGCCTAGTGCTGACAGCCTTGCCGAGGCGTCCCGGTAGAGCTCACCTTCCCTGGCTCACACCCCTGAGGCAGCAGCCCTTCATCGGAGGGGCTCTGGGCGCCCAGCCACGGGGAACCTTTGCTGGGCTGCCAGCTGCCTCTGCAGGCGGTGTGGTGCCCACAGCAAGGGAGCAGCTGGCTCCTCCAGCTGTCTAATTGCTCATCAGACCCACTTTAGCACCAGCGTAACATGTCTCACTCCTGCATTCCAAGCCATCTTTTCATGTTCTGGACTTATAGCCCTGGTATCAGAGTGTGTGTGGGGGGGACTTGTGTGTTGGATTTGAGGAATTTCCAGACCTATATGGATAAGCTGTCAGTATTTGGGTCACTTTTGTGGGCTTGGAATTCCAGAGGAATATCCATTGATTAATTTGGTAGCTCTTCCTTAAAACACCCTCTCTGTCCCCTCTCCCATGTGCCAGGCACGTGGTTGAGATGAAAGATATAGAGATGGTGACACAGAGTCATTTGGGTCATTATTCATTGGTAACTAGGCATTCACCTTGATGGAAATCATTCCTTTATTCATGCCTCATTTTAATAAATACTACATTTATGGAGTGCCTAAAATGGGTCAGATACTATCCTAGGCATTTGGGCTGACAGCAAACACAACAGGTAAAGATTCTTGCCCTGTGGAGTCACGTTCTAGTTAGGAGGAGACAGATGATAACCAACAAATGGGATGAAAAAATGATGTATATCATTGTGGGAAGGTGATGCAGGCTGAGGGGTGTGGGGAGAGTGGGGGTTGAAAGAGCTCAGGGTCAGCTTAGCTGAGAAGGTGCTTCTTATGCACAGAGGGAGCAGGGAGGGAAGGGCTGGCCATGTAGACCCAGATGGGATAGGGTTCCAGGTAGAGGGGACACGGCTTGGGTCGGCTCGTGCCTGGCATGTCCAAGGAACAGCAAGGAGGCAGCAAGGGCTGCGGGGTGGAGAGGAGGACTCACAGAGCCTCTCAAGATGGTCAGATCCCCCAAGGCCTTGAGCCATCAGGGAAGGTGACATTTCCCGGGAGTGAGAGGGAAGAGGCTGGAGGATTTTGAGCAGAGGAGGGGATTATCTGACACAGGGTCTTGGAGGTGTGCTTTGACCACTGTGTGAAGACTGGAGGGTAGAAAGCAGGTGTGGAAGCAGAGAAATGAGTTTGACGGAGGGTACAGAGACCCAAGTGAGAGTTGGCCAGGGCTGGGCTAGGCTGCGAGTGGTCAGATGTGCCCTGGCCCTGGCTTTATGTGGTCACTGGAGCTAAAAGGATCCTCAGCAACATGAGATGTGAGCGTGAACAGTAAGATGACTCTGTGGCATTTGTCCCAAGTAATTAGAAGAATGGCCCTTGATTGGGGGTGGCTCTTTGGGGTCCGAGCGGGAGTTCTGGTGTGGGGATGCTGAGTGTGACATGTCTGGACGTTCACTGGGGGTCAGGAGAATTGTGTGTATCAGGAGTTTAGAAGGAGTCTGGGCCCCAAATACTGCATGGATGCGTCAAAGGTATTTAAAGCCCCGAGAGACTGGTTGACGCTTTCCTAATGTGTGTAGGCAGACCAGGACTGAGCCCTGGGGCCCTCCCACCTTAGGAGGATGCAAGGAAAAAGTCAGCGCTAGGAGTGAGGTGGAGAAGGACTGACCAGGGAAGAAGGGAGGAAACTAAGAATGTGGGGTCGTGGAGGCCGAGGGAAGAGCGTACTCAAAGGAGAGCACATGTGAGCACTGCCAAGGGGACAGGTGTGGCGAGGGTGGCAGAGCTTCTGAATAATCTAGTGGCAGCTGTTGGTAGGTGAGCTAGAGAGAAAGAGAGAGGGAGAGAGAGCGCGCCAGTGTTTAACTTCAGAACATCGTCCAGAGAATAGGAAGAGCAGAGTCAGAGGCCGCAAGAGGAGCTGGCTTTTTCCAGAAGGTTGGCTTCCCACAGGAGCCAGAGAATGCGGCAATGAATGGCAGAGATAGAGAGTGGGAATTGTGTTTTTCCTGCTAGGTGTATTAAGGTATCATTGACAAGCAAAAATTGTGTATATGTACAGTGTACAACATGGTATTTCGATAATGTACACATTGTGAAATGATTAAATCAAGTTAATTACTATATCCATTACTTCCCATACTTACCTTTGTCTGTGGTGAGAATGTTTGTGGTCTAATGTCTTACCAATTTTCAGGCAAACAACACAGTATTAACTATAGTAACTGTGCTTTACAGTAGGCCTTGTGATTTATTTATCTCTCCCAACTGAGACCTTTGACCAGCATCCCCCCTTTTCTTCATCCTGGCCCCTAGTAACCACCCTTGTACTCTCTGCCCTTACATTGCCTGGGGTTTATTTCACTAAACATGTTGTCCTCCAGGTTTATTAATGTTGTAGCCAATGATAGGACTTCCTCCTTTTTTAAGGCCAAATAAAATTTCCTTAATGTGCATAGTTCACATTTCCTTCCTCCCATCATGTTGACCCTGAGGTGGATTCTGCATCTTGGCTGTTGTGAATAGTGCTGCAGTAGACACGGGGATGATCTCTTTTCCTTTGGATATATACTCGGTAGTGGGAATCCTGGATCATATGGTTCTATTTTTAATTTTTTGAGTAACTTCCTTACTGTTTTTCATAATGACTGTGCTAATTTAAATTTCCACTGACAGTGTCCGAGGGTTCTCTTTCCTCTCTGTCCTATAAGGCGCTATCTCATTGTGGTTTTAATTTGCATTTCACTGATGGTTAATAATGTTGAACATATATTTTTTCACATACCTCTTGGCCATTTATGTTTCTTCTTTGGAGAAATGTCTATTCAAGCCTTTTGCTTATTTTTATTCTTTTGCTTATTTTTAAATTAGGTTATTTGTTTTCTTGCCATTTAGTTGTTTAAGTTCCTTTTATATTTTAGATATCAACTCTTTATCAGATATGTGGTTTGCAGATATTTTCTTCCATCCAATAAGTTGTCTCTTTACTCTGATTATTTCCTAAGAATTATTTAAAAAGGAGAAGATCGACATTCATTTGACAGTTGTTTATAAAGCATGTGTCACGTACTGTGCTAGTATCTGACTTAAAATGGAGACCAAGTTCCTGAATACAGAGGACTTACATCCTATTGGGAATGATGGCAGAGGAGGCAGGAGTGGCCCCTGCCTCTCTGCCTGGGTTCCACCTGCCCATGTCCACCTACCTTCTTGCCTCCTCCACTTGCTTTGATGGTGACTCGAACAGAACTTTGCTTTTCCCAGCAGACCGTGATTCCTTTCTCAGTCTTCCCGACTGCATCAGTTACCTCTTGTTGCAACAACAATATGGCCGGAAATGTAGTGCCCTAAAACAACACTGATTTATTATCTGATAGGTCTGGAGCCAGAAGTCTGATGTGGATTTCACTGAGCTGAAATTGAGGTGTTGGGAGAATTGTGTTCCTTTCTGGAGACTATGAGGGTGGCCCATTCCTTGCTTATTCAGGTGTTGGCAGAGTTTAGTTCCAAGTTGTTGTAGGATGAGGTTCTCGCTTCCAGGCTGGCTCATAGCTGGGGGCTGCCCTGACCTCTAGAGGCCCCCACATCCTGGGACCAGCAGTGACACATTGTGGTCACTTGTGCTTGGAGTGACTGCCTGTTTTCCTGGGACCAGCAGTGGCACATCTAAGTTCTTGTACTTGGACTGACTGTCTATTTTACTCCTTTTGTTTTTGTCTTCTGCCACTCCTCTCTTTGCTTCCACCCAGAGAACGTTCTCTGCTTTTAAGGGTTTGTGTGATTGGGTTGGACTCATGAAGGTAGTCCAGGGCACTGTAACAGTTCTAGGTCTATAACCCTGATCATACCTGCGCAGTCCCTTCTGCCACCACGTGTTCATTGCATCTTTGTGGCAGGCACAGACCTCCTTGGGAGCCATTCTGCCACCACCTGGTTGCTCACACTCAAAATCTGAGAGTCATCCTTAGTTACTCTGCGTACTTTGTCTCTTTTTTGTAATCCACAGTAAGTTCTGTTAGGTCCAAAATGCATCCTAAAAATGATTAGCCAATCCTGACAGTCTAAATGGCACTAGTGTGGGTCAGGCCCACTGCCTGTGGCCTGAGATGCCACAGTAGCTGCTGGTTTGGCTCCTCTCTTCTAGCCTGGCTCCTTGGTACTCCGCCCTTCACATAGCAACTGGAGCAATGTAAAGGCCACTGGACCAACAGATCACATCCCACACCTCCCTTGCTTAAAGCCTCTGTTGGCTTTGCTGCCACATGGGAATAAGATATGGAAATTATGGTTCCGCTGGGTCCCAGCAGCAGCTGCTGTGGCTCTGCTCTGCCCTGGTTCTCCTTGCCATCATCCCTTTGCTTCTGGAGACATAGCCTCTGGCATGGCAGTCTCTGAAGGCATCATCAGGCATCCAGTGTTACGAAGGTACGCAAGTCTTTGCCAGAGGTGGAGAAGCACAGGAGGTGGTGAGTGAGGGAGAGAAGAAGTTTACCATAGAAAAGGGCAAGGACATCCTGGTAGGTGATGTGGGCCAGACTGCTGAGGTCCCTGTGCCACCTTTGTTAAGAAGCTTCCACTTGAGGACTGCCACTGTGCTCTCTATGCCACTACCTATGATGCCAAGGAGAGCTAGAAGGAGGGCCCAGTGTTTATCTTTTTGGACCCTGAGTCTACATCCCTTAAGAGCAAAATGATTCATGCCAGCTCCAAGGACACCTTCAAGAAGAAGCTGACAGGGATCAAGCACAAATTATAAGCAAACTGCTAAGGACCCCTGTACCCTGCAGAGAAGCTGGGGGGGGCAGTGCTGCCATCTACATGGAGGGAAGGTTCCCCCTACCCCTGTCTGGAGCATCTGGCAACCCCAGACCTGCCCCTCGGGCCTGCAGGCTACCCGCTTCTGCCAGACTGGAGGGGTAGGGCAGATCCATCAAGGGTGGGCAGTCCCTTTATCTCAGTTACCAGACAGTCTACCCACCCCCTGGATTTTCCTCTTCCTGCCCGCCTTAATAGTTCTGGCCTTCATAAATGGCTTTTAATCTTCTGATTCCTCTAGGGTTCAAGCAGACCAGGTTCCTCCCAGGCACCCTATAGAGGGGCTATATTTGCCAACTTCTAACGAAGTATTGACTCTGTGCTTGTCTGTTGAGTTTAGTGAATAAAGGAGTGTGTGGAGACGACACCTCCCTTGGCCATAGCCAGTCACGGAAGCAGGATCAGTAAGGGACCTTTGATTCTCTCTCTCTCTCTCTCTCTCTCTCACACACACACACACACACACACACACACCCATGAAGAATTATGAGATCTGCCTCACTGCTGTTCTGTCACCACCACCCACCCCCTTGCTCAGCTTGCTCTGCCTTCTCTCTGTTCCTTGAAGAGGTCCCTTGGAGCCACATCACTGCACTGGCCATTCCCCCCATGATAGCCCCGTGACAGAGCTGGGGTCTCCTCAGAAGGGGTGCCCAACCTCTCCTTGTCTAAAAGAGATTTTCCCAAGGCATGCTCAGGTTTATTTGTGTATAGAAATTATCCTCATTTTTTGCTCATTTGCCACAGACCAGATGTGAGTGCTCAGAAGGCAACAGCCTGGCAGGTCTGGTCCTGTGGGATCCAGGTGCCTTCAGCCCTCTGCATGTGGGCAGACCAGTGAGACACAGTGTCAGAACTCTAGAGCCTTTCTGGAGAATGAGCTGTGCTTGTCTGCACTTCCACCTTAGCAGCTAAGTGGGAGAAATACTTTCCATCTTCCCACATCATATGGGACTTCTAAAGGGTTAGGACATAGCTCCTCAATTGGCTCCTCACTTAGAACTGCTACTTTTTAATCTAATACTTCATCAGACACTCTCGAGGACATCCAGCCGCCTTTGGGACATTTCCTCCCCCTCTAGCAGGGACGACTTCTGCCCATGTCAGTATCTCACACTGTAATAGTCAATGTAGAGAAAGAACTCCCCAGCAGACAGGAGACATCCCCATCAGCAGATGGAGAGAGAGGTGGACTGCACCCTCTACCTTGGAATATTATAAATGCGCCCCCCCCCCCCCCCATTCCTTCCCCACCACCACTTCCTCATGCACTTTCTTGCTTTGAGTTCCTGGATATAATTAAGACTTTCTGGGAAGTTGTCAAGGCTATACAACTTCTCTGTGGGATTTCAAAATAGCCTCTGGTTTGTCATTTATTATTATATTGTTCTAGATATGTCAAGGTCTCTTTTTCACCTGGGGAAAAAATGCACTGAGCTTCCAGGTGTACATGGAAATTATTCAAAATATGGTGTGGTAGAAAAACTCAGTAAACAGGCGGAGGCAAGATGGCCAACTGGAGCCAGCTATCCACAGAGGCTCCCTTCTAGAAGGAGGGTTAAAGGACAGAAGTTTAGCAAGTAAGTTGATGTTTTGGAGCTGAGTCAAGAGAGAAGGTTGAAGAACGCACATCAACCCTGCTGAGGCAAGCTGTGATCCCAAGGAAACAAACAATAGGTACAGAATCCATCGCCAAGCAGACAGGAGTCCCCTCCCCCATGAGAACGTATTTCTACAAATAAGCGAGCAGAGTTCAGATATCCTCCTACTTTATTCCATGGGAGAGACCCTCTAAAAACTGGAACTTCTTCCCTAGAGAGGACCTACCAGTGTGCCACGGCACTCTTCCATCATGCATAAAACTGTATATATTCTCTACCTGCAATTCTGAACTCCCAGCACTCCCTTCCACTCTAACCCTGAGGTCTGGAAGCCTGTGCCCCATGGAGTCCAGATTCTTGGGCATTTTCTTGAGAGGTGTGCACAGGGCATGGCTGTTGCAGGTCTGCACTAATTCTGCAGCATGGGAGTAGGGAAAAGATGGTGAACTGAGGGAACCATATGGAAGAGGGGGAGGTGGTACCCTGCAACACAGAGCAGCAGCAACAGCAGCAGCAGTGGGAACAATAGGACTCACACCCCAGGGGATATTTTGGAGAGACACTCCCTGCCTCTCTGGGCAACCAGAGGAAGCTGGGCATCTTCTCTGGTAGCAGCCACTGGTGGAACACAGCTGGGATGGAAATGTAGGCCCTGTGAGTAAAGGGTATGCTTGAGGTGGTACTTGTCTGAGTGGAGTGCGGTGGGGACAGAGACTAGCATGTGCACAAAGATGGCATATGCCCAGGGTGGGGCTGAGTCAGAAGGACTGCTTTAGTGAGCCTAAGAAGCACCTGGCCCCTAGGGGATCATAACTGAGACAAAAGCAGGGGAGCAGAGGCAGGAACTGAGAGCTGAGTGTGAACTCTAACTGTGCCCGCCCCAACACAGAGAGCAGCAGAAACAGACATGCCAGCTCTGGGCAGCAGCACAGACCCGGGCTGAGTTGCAGTTTCTGTGAACTCAGACAGTGCCTGGTCTGTAGGGGAATATAGCTGGGACAAAAACAAATTCTACAAAAATATAAATGTCAGTAAACATCAGTCAGGGGTGAGGCTGGAACTGAGTGAACTGCCCCAGCTTCCATTAAGCACCCAGGGTTGTTAGGCCTCAGCTTCCCTGCCAGATGGTGGCAGAGTGTGGCTGCTTGGCCAAGGAGACATAGATCTCCTTGTGACTCAGGCAGGTGCAAACCCTGGAGCATCAGCTCATTGGAGGGAACTGGGTCATAGCCCTGCAGAGTTACCAGTGACTGGATGTGATAGAGGTGCAAGGAAGGGAAGGAGGCATCAACTTTCCCAGACTAATTCATTTGCTAGGTGGGTCCTTCTGACTCCATGGAGCACTGGAGTGAGTCATACTCGAGCTACCAGCACACCCCTGCTATCTAGTTGCTGGAGACCTTTTGAACTCTCTCACCTGAGACCAAGTGTTGACTGGGACAATTGATTTGGATCTCTTGAACTGGGCCAAGGAGTATTCAAAGTGGTAGCCTGGGGGTGTGGTTGTGGGAAGGTTTGATTTTCCTTTCCCAGTTGTTGCCTTTGGGGGGTGGGGTGACTTAATTGCTGGTATTTCTCCACAGCTGAGACTTCAATCCAGAGTAACTGAGTCACTTGGGGTAGGACAGAAACCAGCTGAAAACAAGACAGAGCCTCTTAGCCCCACCACACCAAGGAGGTCCCCAGTGCCTTAGGCTGTACCACTGTATGGGTCCTTTGCAAAACTCTAGGGGAAAAGGTACAGACACAAATCCCAGCTCTTGGGCAAAGGACTGGTTAATTACTACTCCAGGAGCCCCCAACCCAACTTAACCTTATCTGCTCATCTAGCCAAACAGTGTAAAAGAATCATGGGGTGGAATTAGCGGACAAACTCTGGTAACATGAATAACCAGAGTAGATCAACTCCAAGGAACAACATGGCAGAAGATCCCATTCATAAACAAGTGGCTGAGATGTCAAAAATCAAATTCAGAATTTGGATCGCAAATAAGAATAATAGAACGGAGGTAAAGTTGGAATTAGAAATTCAAAGAGCATTTTAAAAGTTGTCTCAAGAATTCAATGAATTCAAAGAAAAAATCACCAAAGATTTTGACACATTGAGACAAGAACTTGTAGACATCAAATATGTGAGAAATACAGTAACAGACTAGAGTAGGCAAAAGAAAGGATTTCTGACAGTGAAGACAAAGGTTTTGAAAGCTCCCAAATGCTCAAAGAGGAAGAGAAGTGGAGAGCAAAAATGGATCATTCTCTCAGAGAGAGCTCTGGGATAATTCAAAGAAAACTAATATAGGAATTATTGCCTTATAGGAATTCCTAAAGGTGACAAGTTTGCTTTGAAAGGCACAGATGCTCTACTTCATGAAATAATGAAGGAGAACTTCCCAGACATGCCAAGAGATTCTGAAATTCTGGTAGCAGACAGTTTCAGAACCCTAGCATGACTCAAACCAAATAAGACATCTCCTAGGCACGTTATAATTAACTTTGCCAAAATTAATATGAAGGAGAAAATTCTGCAAGTAGCCAGATGTAAGAAAACCATAACCTACAAGGGGAAGAATATTAGAATGACTGCAGATCTCTCTGCTGAAACTTTTCAAGTTAGAGGAGGGTGATCATTGACTTTTAATCTCCTAAAAGAAAATATCTTTCAATCCAGGATCTTGTATAAGTTTCATTTATGATGGAGAAATTAAATACTTTAATGACATATATATGTTGAAGAAATTTGCCATAACTAAACCAGCCCTCCAGGATATTCTCAGACCTATCCTCCATAATGACCAGCACAATCCTCCACCACAAAAGTAAACTCACTCAGAAACTTTTGATCAAATTCCAACTTTCACAGTGGCCAAAGGATTAAAAATGTCCACTGGACTTTTGAAAATCTTGATACCCAAAATTCTACCAGGCTTATTAATATTCTCAATTAATGTGAATGGCTTAAATTGTCCTCTAAAGAGGCACAGCTTGGCTTACTGGATACAAAAACTCAGGCTAAATATCTACTGCATACAAGAATCTCATCTTACCTTAAAAGATAAATATAGACTCAGGGTGAAGGGATGGTCACCAATATTTCAGGCAAATAAAAATCAGGAGAAAAGCAGGTGTTGCAATTTTATTCACAGATACAGTAGGCTTTAAATCAACAAAAGTAAGGAAAGATAAGGATGGTCACTTCATAGTTGTTAAGGGTAACATGCAACATGATGAGATTTCAATTATTAACATTTATGCATCCAACCAGAGACTCTAACAGACATGAGCAACTTGATTTCCTCCAGCTCTATCATAGTTGGAGATTTTAACACTTCTCTGGCAGTGTTGGATAGATCCTCCAATAAGAAGCTTAGCAACGAAATTTTAGACTTAACCATTCAACAATTGGATGTAACAGATATCTACAGAATATTTCATCCTAACAAAACTGAATACACATTCTTCTCCTCAGCCCATGGAATATACTCCAAAATTGATCTCATCTTAGGCCACAAGTCTAACCTCAGCAAATTTAAAAGAATAGAAATTATTCCTTGCATCTTCTCAGACCATCATGGAATAAAAGTTGAACTCAGTAACAACAGGAATCTACAGACTCATACAAAAACATGGAAGCTAAATAACATGCTGAGTGATAGTTGGGTCATAGATGAGATTAAGAAGGGAATTACCAAATTTTTAGAACAAAATGATAATGAAGACACAAATTATCAGAACCTCTGGGATACTACAAAGGCAGTCCTAGGAGGGAAATTTATAGCATTGTAAGCCTTCCTCAAGAGAACAGAAAGAGAGGAAGTTAACAACTTAATAGGATATCTCAAGCAACAGGAAAAGGAAGAAAATTCTAATCCCAAACCCAGCAGAAGAAAAGAAATAGCCAAAATTAGAGCAGAATTAAAAGAAATTGAAAACAAAAGAATTATGCAACAGATCAATCAAAAAGTTGTTTTTTTGAAAAGATCAATAAAATAGGTAAACCTTTGGCTAACCTAACCAGGATAAAAAGAGTAAAATCTCTTAATTTCATCAATCAGAAATGATAAAGATGAAATAACAAGAGACTCCTCAGAAATTCAAAAAATCCTTAATGAATATTATAAGAAACTCTATTCCCAAAAATATGAAAATCTGAAGGAAATAGACCATTACTTGGAAGTATGCCACCTACCTAGACTTAGGCAGAATGAAGTGGAAATGTTGAACAGGCCTATATCGAGTTCTGAAATAGCACCAACAATACAAAATCTCCCTAAAAAGAAAAGCCTGGGACCAGATCGGTTCACATCAGAATTCTACCAAATTTTTAAAAAGGAACAAGTACCTATATTACTCAACCTTTTCCAAAATATAGGAAAAGAAGGAATACTACCCAATACATTCTATGAACCACACATAAATCACCTTGATCCCCAAACCAGGAAGAGACCCAACAAGAAAAAATTATAGACCAATATCACTAATGAATATTGATGCAAAAATATTCAACCAGATCCTAGCAAACAGAATCCAGCAAGACATCAAACAAATTATACACCATGACCAAGTGGATTTTATCCCAGGGTCTCAAGACTGGTTCGATATATGTAAATGTATAAATATAATTTGTCACACAAACAAATTAAAAAACGAAGACCATATGATTCAATTGATGCAGAAAAAGCTTTTGATAATACCCAGCATCCTTTCATGATTGGAACACTTAAGAAAATTGGTATAGAAGGGATATTTCTTAAACTGATAGAGGCATCTACAGCAAACCCACAGCCAATATTGTATTGAATGGAGTTAAATTGAAATCATTTCCATTCAAATCAGGAACCAGGCTAGGTTGCCCATTGTCTCCACTGCTGTTTGACATTGTAATGGAAGTCTTAGCAATTGCAATTAAGGAGGAAAAGATGATCAAGTGTTTCCATATAGGGTGAGAAGAGATCAAACTTTCACTCTTCAGATGATAGATATGATTGTATATCTGGAAAACACCAGG
>CAUYQV010067958.1:0-42432 GCA_963574575.1 Galagoides demidoff | reverse complement strand
GATACTTTTTCCTCCATTCTTGTGATACTTTGCTCAGAAGAACATTCTCCAGCTCCATCCATGTGAACATGAAGGACGTAAAGTCTCCATCTTTCTTTATGGCTGCGTAGTATTCCATGGTGTACATATACCACAGTTTGTTGATCCATTCGTGGATCGATGGGCACTTGGGCTTCTTCCATGACCTGGCAATTATGAATTGGGCTGCAATGATCTTCATTCATTCTTTATGAGGTTTTTGTTCTCAGTCCTTACATTAAATATTTTTATTGTCATTAAATTTAGCCTTTTTAATTCTGTGAAGGCAAAAGTGGAAACCTAATACACACATGTAGAAGTAAAGAAAAAAAAAAGAAAAAAATGCTGCTTACCTCACTGCTGAGTATCACTGTAGTCACCTTTCAGGTACTCCCCTTGGGAAGCTGTGCACCGATATCACCACCTAGTCTACCCTTCAAAGCAACTTTGAAACAGCCATCAGAGCCTTCATCAGACTCAGTCTGCAAGTTAAGTGCATGAACTCATTCTGGGAAAAGTGCTATATACTATTGCTGAATATCACTATGGTCACCCTCGAAGGACTCTGTTTGGCCATCTGGTGACTAAGTGATATTCAGCAATAAGATATGTAGCAATGTTTCTGGGATGAGTTCACGAAACTTAATTGTCAGAACATGTATATTAATTTATTAGTATTGTCTTTTTCTGCATCTAACTATTGTCCTCTCTGCTTATTTATTCTATGAATGCAATAAACGTAAGGTGCCTGAATTGAGGGTGGGGTGTGGAGGAGTAAGTCAAAAGAAAGGCTAAGTCAGAAATGCTGTCCTGGTGGCTATTTGTGTATTCTCTTTACATGATTAGATCCAATGGAGGCTGTGTTAAGGATAATAAATTTTATTTTTAGCAAAAGAAGTGGTATTCCTTGAAATAAAGGGTATATTTAGGAAGGATTGCTTAAAAGGGAGGGAGATGGACTCGACATTATTCATCCAATTTACTTGCAAAGTCTCATAATCTAAATAAAATTTAATCTCCTTGTTTAATAATGAATGGTAAACAGGTACCCTAAGAAATAAGCAGACTGGCTCGTTGCCTGTAGCACAGTGGTTATAGCGCCAGCCACACACACCAAGGCTCTCGGGTTCAAACCCAGCCCGGGCCAGCTAAACAACAGTGACAACTGCAACAAAAAATAGCCAGGTGTTGTGGCGGGTTCCTGTAGTCCCAGCTTCTTGGGAGGCTGAGGCAAGAGAATTGCTTGAGTCCAAGAGTTTGAGGTTGCTATGAGCTGTGACACCACAGCACTCTACCTAGGGCAACATAGTGAGCCTCTTTATCAAAAAAAAAAAAAAAAAAAAAGGAAAAGAAAACAAATAAGCAGACTAGAGCACTGACATTTGAAAAAAAAAATTCCAACTAAAAACAAATGATTTGAATTCTTTAGAGCAAAAGGTGATGTAGCTCATAGCTAAGAAATGATTTCATTCTTCCTATAGTCTTTCAGAGAGAGAGAGAGGCCACCCATTCATTAAACATTAGAAAAGCTTTTATAATATATTCTTGCCTCTTAAAACAGTATGTACTATTTTATATGGGTTAAATTAATTATGTAATCCAAAATTTTTATTGAGTTTATTCATTAAAATGCACATATAAATTGGAAGAATCTAAACTGTTCTATGCCCCAGGGAGGGATATTTTCTTTGACAGTCCTTCTTTACTTTTTCCCTATAATCAACACCCTCACTTTGATCAGAAGACATTCTCCAAGTATATCTTTAACTTCATAGCTTTCTACAATAACAATCAATAACATTTAAAATTCTCCTTATAGAATCAGTGACGTTTCCTTAAGGAATTTCTCTTATCCATTGTTTTCAACAAGAAATTTGTAATGGTGATATCATGTGCCAGATACTGTCATGTATGACAACATTGAAGAAATGGGAAGAATAAAAAATTAAAAAATCAGAGTTGAAAGATTCAGCTAATTCAACCCCCTGTAAATAGAAGGTTCTATGATTTGCTCTGTCTGTCTGTCTGTTTTTAATGATTATTCAATCTCTGCTTGGATACCTGTAAGGAAAATTTAACACCTTGGTAGTTTAACGCACTATTAGAAAATTTTAGTTTATAAATTAAAATTTAAGCCAAAGTCTGTCTCCTCATAACTTCTGTCCACTGAGCATATCTTACCTCTGGAGAAAATATTTAATAAATTAACTTTTACTATATATGACAGTTTTTCAAACACTTATAAGTAATGATCTAGTCTTTAGGTTTCTTGAATCCTTGTTATTTTGCTAATTCTTTTATGAATCATCATAGTCTATGAACATACACACAGAGGCAAAAAAGAAGAGAATAGAAATTCTCTATGGTCTGAGCAATGACTCACAAGAAAAAGAGAGTATGCAAAGTTATTTCAAATGGATTTGAGTGTGGCATTTCCTTCCTGTGAAGTCTTGGGGTTGGTGACTTGTACACTTCAGTCAAGTGGAATTAGCCTGGGTGATTGTAAAATCTCTCTTGCTGCTACAGTGTCTCCTCAAAGGTTCAGAGATGCATGAAAATGTCCAGTCAGCTCTCCAAAGGGCCTCATCTAAATTCCTTTCTAGCTGATTTTACTTGATGGTAGTTGTTTGATTTTATGGCCTTCCTGGCCCAAGGCTGACAGCTGTAGGCGATAGGTGGGAACAGAGAGGACCAAGGGGAAACAGAGTGTCCTGGGGAAGAGAAAACTGATTTATCCTTTTTCTTCACTACTGAGTCAGTGGGAGTAGCCAGAGGCAACCTGCTTTTTTATTTGTTTAATTAGCTAACGTGTGTCCTGCCATTTAAAGGGACATCACTTTTCTTTCTTTAAGCATTTGGTAGAATAAGAATTGAATTAGAAAAAATGGAAGAGCATGTCATGAACCTGAATGATTTGGATATAACCTTCCAGGAACTTCCACAGCTCCTCATTGACAGTTTCAAACTAGGAAGAACCAAACCAAAAGTGTGTTAGGTGGGGTGAAGGTCGTGTGCCAGTAGAGATATAATGTAAACAAAAGATTCTAAGTAAAACATTTTCCTTGATTATCTTTTCAATGTAGAAAAGGGACAGGTACAGGCCGGGCATCTATAGCTCAGTGGCTGGGGCACCGGCCACAGGCACCAGAGCTGGTGGGTTCAAATCCAGCTCTGGCCTGCCAAACAACAATGACAACTACAACCAAAAAATAAAAGGAGCCAGGTGTTGTGGCAGGTGCCTGTAGTCCCAGCTGGCTCGGAGGCTGAGGCAAAAGAATCATATGAATCTGGGAGTTTGAGATTACCGTGAGCTGTGATGGCACAGCACTCTACCAAAGGTGACAGAGTAAGACTCTGTCTCAAAAAAAAAAAAAAGAGAGAGAGAGAGACAGGTACGAATATTAAAAAATATACACAATCACAGTATCTTCTTTAAACATCTCCAAAGAAAGAATTCTAGCATCCTACCGAATAACCATTCTGCCTAATTTTAATTTTTAACTAAAAATTTCAAGTACGTGCATAAGGCCAGAAAGCATTTTGCCAAAAGTTTAGCAAAACAGCAGCTTGTAAGACATGTTCTTTGGTTCCAAGTGTTTCCCACCGACATTATGTTAAGCTTATCTGTCCTAAGATAAGCAATTGCAAATTCATAACACTGATGACATCTGGCTCACATACGCTTGTTTGCAAATTAGATATCGATTCCCTTTTCTTTGTTGCCCTGTTATCACATTTTGCAATTATTATATTTTTATGAGAGACATTTGTATACCCTGAGCATTTACTGTGGTTGGAAGCTTTATTCTGGCTTTCAGACCTGGAGAGAAAGTAAGCTATGTTTTTCCTGGACTCAACCTTATTTTCTATAACATACAATAGATGAACAGATGTGAGCACATATCTTGGAAACTATTCACGTTCCCTTTCAACAGCAATTATACAAAATATGTTTAAGTAGTGAGTACCCAGAAAGCTAGAAGTAGGACTCTGTTTATCCACTGCTGCCGGGGAGAAACCACGTTCTTTATTTCTGCAGAATTTAGCCCACATTTAAGCACAGGAGCTGCTTAACAAATGTTGCTTAAACAATAGACAAAAAGATGAGAACTACAATCCGAAATAGCCCTTAAGTGTTTCAGTATCATCTTACCATGTAAGCATACACTCCTAGAGGAGCTTCGAGGTGGATTGGGGAACTCAATATGCTGCTTTTACTGAGTCCAGAGGATTTAGTGTCTTATCAAAAAGCATCAAACAACTAGCATAGGCAGGATTAGAACCTAGGTCTCTGAACTCTTAGCCGAGTTATGAAGAAGTAAGCAAAGTCAGTCCTAGGTACGGAATGGAAAGTTGATGAATTTTATTTTCAGTGCCTTCTCATCTCCTCACGTGCTACCCTGACTTGTGCACCTTCCATGCTGCTTCAACCCAGATTCTCAGACCTCCCATTGTGATGACTCCTCAAGATCTACTACCATCCAAGCAGCCAGCCCACTGCTGTACCCTCAATACTACCACCCTCTATCACAACGTATTATTATACTGAGTTGGCAATGATACTGAAAGGGAAATGATCTGACACATTAAGTAAGTAGGAATCGGCGGTTAAATTACTTTCATGCAATAGACAGTTCCTTAACCCAAAGGAAAAGACTAATCATGAAGCATTTTCAGATCTTGGGTTCAGCCACAGAAGAGGGACCTCGAAGATGAGAGGGCCTTATTCAGGGGTGTCCAACCTACTGCCAATGGGCAATGTGCAGATTATTTGAGGACTGGTCTGCTTCTCTTGGATATTGCAGAAAGTGTGTATCGATGGACCTTTGCTTGTGCTGGTCAGCTTTCCCAAACAAATGTTTGTGTATTTAATGGGTAGACGAGACAACTCTTATTTTTCCGATGTGGACTCCCCTGCCTTACATAATACCACAGAGGTATTCTGTGTAATATATGCAATGAAGTTCAAGGTGTATTTTTTTTTTATACTCTTGAGCTTCTTAAAAAAGATCTGAATTCCAATCCTGCTGCTGCTACAATTTTTAAAACCCCTCTGGGCATCTTTTGCCTTATATACGATATGAGTGAATAATACTTACCAGTGACCTCCAGCTGAAGACTTTGGAATATAGCTGGAGTTTAAATACTTTGTTACCCATCACTGGGAGGAAGAACACACACCAGGGCATTCTAGAAAGACAGTCTTAGACAACAGATTAACTCTGTGTTGTCTGGAAGGGATAGTCATCCTATGATTTTGAATCTTTAAAAATCTATTCAGGGTGGCACCTGTGGCTCAAAGGAGTAGGGCTCCAGCCCCATATACCAGAGGTGGTGGGTTCAAACCCAGCCCCAGCAAAAAACTGCCAAAAAAAAAAATCTATTTAGACTAGACTGAAGCCACAGCTTTCCAGTAGTCCCCCATTGCCCATGGCTTTGCTTTCCACGGCTTCTGTTACCTGTGGTCACCTGCAGTTCAAAAACATTAAATAGAAAATTCCAGAAATGGACAATTCATAAGTTTTAAGTCACACACCATTCTTAGTAGCACAAGGAAATCTCATGATGTCTGGCTCCATCCCATTAGTCACTTAGTAGCCATCTTAGTTACCGGATCAAGAAATAACCCCACCATCTTAGTTACCGGATCAAGAAATAACCCCATACAGTGTACAGAAAATTTGATACCATGTGTGGTTTCAGGGATCCACAGAGAGTTTTGAATGTATGCCCTGAGGCTCAAAAGATAGTGCTATCCTTCCTGAAGAAACAGTGGTCACTCCTGTTAGTCAGAAGAGAGAATATTCAGTATTCTGTGGTTTGCACAGTGCTTTGTTTTTGTCTGTGTTGACACAAAATAATGAAGTAGCCTTGCTTGTCTCACTTTGACACTGTCTCAGAGTGACCTTGTCTGAGGCTGGGGCTCTGCAGGATTGCTTCTGTCTGACAGGATAACATGGCCTGGTTGTGAGCACCAGGCCTGCTTCAAACAATGTGATAAACTTCGGGTGTCACCTAAGGTCTCAGATGTCAGGGGCTGTTGAAGAGAAAACAGAAATAAAAAGAAATCTTGTGTTTAAAATGTTTGTGTTTTACATTGCTTATTTTTTGATAAGAAAATGAAGAAATCTTTGTAACGAAACGTGATAAGAACAAAATACCTTCCTCCTGGGATGTAGAGAAGAGGTGCCACTTGGCGGTCATGGCAGCTATAGTATTGCTGACTGTGGGTCAAGGCCTGACGGAGAGGACTATCATGGGCACCACGGGGGGTAGGGCAGGGACAGCTCTGTATCAGCTTTGCTGCTGAACCTCTAGGATCCATCCTGAAAGGCCTGTAGGACTCTCTGTTCCTTCCCAGCCTTGGAGGGGAGTTTGCTGGGACTGGTGGACTGGTCCTTGCCCTGGGGGGTGTGGATCACCTCTTGGAGACAGGGGTGTGAGAGAATTTATGCGTTTGCTTGGGATTTCCTCCTTCTCCTCTGCTGCCTGAGACATTGTACCATCCTCATTAAACAATTGAAGAAACTGCTCATTCGCACATTGTCCCCATTGACTTTTCCCATCTCTGTTAGCCCAGGAGAATCCAGTGACTGGCATTTGAGACCCTGGGGCTGGGACTTAAGATAGCTGAAAGTTTTCTCTGGTGCTAATATCAGCCAGAAGGGGCTGTTCCTAGGTACGTTGGAGAGAAGGTGCCTTGTTAACAAACCTGCTGTGGGGATGCTGAAAGAATCGGAAAGCCACTTGTTCTCTTGGAACTACCGTAGTACGTGTTTAGAGAATGGAAGCACCTTTTGAAGCCACTGGATATTTGTAATCTGGCGGTGGGTGAATAAAGGAGGTCAGAATGGATGATTTCATCTCCATTAGTCTGCTGTCTCTGGCTTTGCTGGTGGAATGTTACGTGGCTGGAATCATTCCCTTGGCTGTTAATTTCTCAGAGGAGCGACTGAAGCTGGTGACTGTCTTGGGTGCTGGCCTTGCCTGTGGAACTGCACTGCCAGCCATTGTACCTGAAGGAGCACACGCCCTTTATGGAAATATTCTTGAAGGAAAGCATCATCAAGCAAGTGAAACACAGAACATGACTGCCTCAGACAAGGCGGCAGAAATATCAGCTGTCCATGAACATGATGAGCACAGCCACAGACACGCACAGCTGCACGCCTGCATTGGGCTTTCCCTCGTACTGGGCTTCATGTTCATGTTGCAGATTGGCAATTCCCACGTGCGTTCTGCTGACGATCCAGAAGCAGCAAGATGGAGCAGTTCCCAAACCACCCCCACACTGGGGCTGGTTGTCCATGCTGCGGCTGATGGTGTTGCCTGGGAGCAGCAGCTTCTACTTCACAGGCTAGTGTGCAGTTAATCGTGTTTGTGGCAATAATGCTACATAAGGCACCAGCTGCTTTGGGGCTGGGTTCCTTCTTAATGCATGCCGGCCTGGAGCGGAATCGAATCAGAAAGCACTTGCTGGTCTTGGCGCTGGCAGCACCAGTTATGTCCATGGTGACACACTTAGGACTAAGTAAGAGCAGTAAAGAAGCCCTCTCAGGAGTTAATGCCACTGGTGTGGCCATGCTCTTCTCTGCTGGGACATTTCCTTTTTTTTGGTGGGGGGGGCCAGGCTAGGTTTGAACCCATGACCTTCAGTATATGGGGCTGGCACCCTGCTAGGACATTTCTTTATGTTACTATAGTACACGTCCTCCCTAAGATGGGAGGAATGGGGCACAGCCATAAGCCTGACACCGCTGGACGGGGAGGCCTCAGCCACCTGGGTTGCCTTATCCCACTCATCCTGTCACTGGGAAACCAGCATTAAAATGTTCAGGTTCTAGCCTCGGTCTGTGGCTGTTTGCCATCCGGTGAGGATAGCCGGCAGCCTGGATGTGACAGCTCCTCACTTCTCAGTCTCTTGTCCCGTCTTGCCCATCTCCACCTGCATTCCTAGAGTCCAGAGGGGGATGAGATTAAAACCTGGAATGATGGAAAAGCTTTTAGAGTAGAAACAACACATTGCAATTAGCTACAGACATTCTGTTGTGTTGTCTTTTAAAGGGCCCTTGGCCTTATGAGTTTTGATGATGGAATTCAGTATTAAAGAAAAGTGGAGAACTTCAAACTCCCAGTGAAATAGTAATTATGAAAATACAGTATTCTGTAATTAAGCTAAATCTCCTTTCAGTGTAGAGGTTCTGCCACTTCCATCCATTGAGGTTTAACGTGGTTCTCACCATGTAAGACTGGTGCTTTAGCATCGAGGCCACATGCCTTGATAGAAGGTCATAGCTCTCACTGTTAGATGCTAACAGTGATTACAGTTAATTCAGGATTAGAGTCAGGAGAATGATGGCAAGATGCATTGAAAAGGGATGTCTAGAGAGACTTAAACCACTCCTAGTGCACAGGCCTATCTGAATGCAGCATGCACTTCTGTCACATGGAGCCACAGAGGTGGGACTGGCTTCTAAGGAGGTGACTGGTATTCTGTAGCATTTCTTTCCAAGTTCTCCTTTGCAGAATACCTGCCTCCAGCACTTTCTTACAGAGGTGCCAAGTTCTACTAGTTTCAAACCTAGGCTTTCCTTCAAGGACAGTCAGATCACAAAAAAAAAGCATCTTTGGTAATGAAGGGTTGTTAGATTTTAAGTGAATTTGGATGATTATTGACATCTTGGTGGTAACCTTTTTAAATGTAAGACTACTAGAAGTTATGTTTTCTTTTTTTTTTAAGCATCTCAGCAAGTCAGCCTCTGGTTTAGGGAGCTGTGTCTGCCCACACAACCACCTATAGCAGCAAAGAAAGTAAAGGTGGATCGTAAACAGAAGCGCATGCCTGTTGATTTTAAACTGAGTGAAATCGTGTCCTTGTCTCTTCATCTTTCCCGTGCTTTTCTCTTAACTTTCCCTCCAGCCCCTCCTCCCTACAGTTTGCTGCTTACAGCTGGTGTTAGTATTTGTGTGAGATGAATTCGCATGAGGACAACCACTTCTTGAACTGTGATGATGAAAACGATAATGTCTTTATTCTTTATCCCCTTCAAAGAAGTTACTTTTATGTCAAATCAGCTTTGTCAAGCCCTTAAAATATCAACCTCTCATGTGTGAGTTGACACAATCACTAAGATTCTGTAATTGAGATAGCAAAAGTGTTTAATAAACAAACATAGTTTTTCTATATTTGCCCCCCCCAAAAAAAAATATATATATCTCTTCCTCCTACCACCTCTTCCTTGCTTCTTTTTTCCTTGTTTAGTGAAAATATTTGGAAAATTGAGCACATTGTTTATGATAAATAACTTGTTCCTTTAAATCATATAGATAGTTTTGGACTCTATGATGACTGGAAAACCTCTAGAAAAAGCTGATGAAATATAGTAACATATGAGAGTGCATTTCTGATTTTGTTTTTGTAACACAGACTCTCATTCTGTTACCCTAGGCAGGCTAGAGTGCTAGGGTGTCAGCCTAGCTCACAGCAACCTCAGACTCCTGGGCTCAAGCAATCCTCCTGCCCCAGCCTCCCAAGTAGCTGGGACTATAGGCACCCACCACAATACCCAGCTAATGTTTTCTATTTTTAGTAGATGGGGTCTCATTCTTGCTCATGCTGCTCTGGAACTACTGAGCTCGGGTGATCCTCCCACCTCGGCCTCCCAGAGCGCTTGGATTACAGGCGTTAGCGACCATGCCAGGCCAATTTTATATATATTTTTTAACACAAATGTTTTCATACTTGTTCCAAAAGTTTGCATTTACCTATATTGGGATGATTGAATACAGTGTAGTAGAGATGGTATAAACAGAGGAGCAGAAAATGTTCGGGTTTTTTTTGGTTTTGGTGCCAGGTTCCCTGATCATGAAGGTACATCATAGAAGGTGGTGGTTCCTTAGAAGGGGGCTGCCTGCCCACACGCTCCCATTGTCAGCAGCCGAGTCCCCTCCATGCTCAAACCCATAGGAGTGGGAGATGCCACTGTGTTAGGTCTGTACTCCCCCACTTACCCTTCTGCGAAATATCAGTCTTGTTGTTTGTGAGAAATGTTGAGTGTGGCTTTGCTTTTATAAGACACAGAGGCTGCTGACTTAAGACTGGAATTGTAGGTCTGTTCCTTGTATAGAGGGAAACCATGTTAAATGAGGAAGGGAGACGTGTTAAATGAGATTTTACTGGGTATGAAATAACTAAAGGAAAAGGATAAAGAAAATGCCAGCTACTTGCCCACCTACATGGTTTCATAGGAAAGAAAAACAGAGAGGCACGAAAAGCGGGCCCATCTACATGATTTCACTGGGAAAGAAAAGTAGAACAATAAGGACCCGTTTATACTCATGGTAGAGGCTCTTAGAAAGTAAAAGGAATATCCAGAGCCTCAGCATCAGCCCCTGTGCATGTTTTCCATGGATGTTAACCACCTACCTTCTCTGGCTCCTTCAACCTCAAATTTAGGTAAAGGTACATGGATGTCAAAAATAAAGGAGTAAATTATTTTTCTCTAGTTTCTTTGAGCTCTAATTTCTTTTATCTTGAAGCACTTCATTGTCCCCCATCCACTAAGTCATTCAGAGCAGCGAGTGTGTGCCAAACATCAGTCATGACCCATCCAGGGGAGAGTTATCAAGGAGCTGTTTCACCGTGCAAGTGGTTACAAAGCTCGAAGACCTGAAATGTCTTAGTGATGTGAAATTCTCCAATACATGCCTACAGTTCACCATTTTGACATTCTGAAATCACTATACTTAATTATAATTATTAAAGCCATATGCATTATCTCATTTAATGCTTGCATAACTCTGTTCAGGGAGCCACTGTTGTTCCTTTTTATTTTTTTGATGAGGAAACTAAGGCTTAGGGAGATAGTAACCAACCCAAGACCAAATGGTTAGTCTCTTAGTCTATTTGGGTTGAAAACAAATTACGATAAATTGGGTAGCTTATTTAAAAAAAAAAAAAAAACCATACATTTCTATCAGTTCTGAAGGTGATAAGCCCAAGATTAGGATTCCAGTGTGATCTGGTTCTGAGGAAGGCCTTTTCTGAGCTGCAGACTATTGAACTACTTGCTGTGTCCTCCTATGGTAGAAGGAGGAACCGGTACCCTCAGGTCTATTTTATGAGGGTACTAATCTCATTCTTGAGGGCATGACCTCATGACCTAACCACTCCTCGAAGGCCTCATCTTTTAGTATCATTACATTGGGAATTTGGCTTCAATATGTGAATTTCAGACTATACCAGTTGGTAAGTGGCAGATCAGAGTTCACACTCAAGATTATCTCCATCTAAACCCAAAGCATCATTAACTATTAGGCACTGTTGCTTTGTTTAAAAGCGATGTTCTTGATACATTGCTTCCCTTTATATTTGAAGTTATGATGTTGCTTATGCTGACTATGAAATCCCCCTTGTATGTAGGTCAACTAAATTCTGCTTTCTTCTTCTTCTTTAATGTAAAAAATTTTTTTGTGTGCACTTATGAGCAAAACTAAATTCTGCTTTCTCAGAAAGGGTATATGGCCTGTGTTTATGGAGAAACCCAAGTGAAGCCAATGCTGGGTGTATTTTATCTCACTGTAAGATGTAGTCCACAGCATATTTATTATTTTACATTAAATTTACTCTTGTTTATTCTAGAATTGTAGCCTTAGAGTTGTAATTTTTGAGAAGTTCATAACACTTTAAACCTGGAACCAAATTAAATATTCAGTTATGGAAATTATTTTATCTTAGGTTTCCCCTGAGAAATATTTCTCTATTTATCAAGTAGAAGCTATTTTCCAAGCAGTGTGCTAGATACTTAGAATACCCATTTAATAGAGGTTGGCTTTTTGAGGTAGTATGTGGAATAGACAGATATATATATAGGTAGTAGTGTCCCTGATGGCTGTTTAACATTTAAGAATTTTGTGAGGTTGTTGCTTGGAATCATCCATGCATGTTTCCATCATAGAAACCTACTAATTTCTCAGATCAGTTTTTTTTCCGTAGGAAAGGAGAGAAAATGTGACTGTTGATTTTAAAAGGCCTCTATTTTCTGTTTTAAAAGGCGATAGGAGCATCTGCGGAGCAAGGAGGGTAAGGGGGTGAAGCAGGTGACTTGAAGAGAGTAGAAATGTTTTGGGATAACTGTTGAGAAAAATAAGAAAGGGAAGAAACAGCGTGAAGGAGACTATAGCAGTCATTATAGAATAGATAACCTGGAGGAGAATCACTAATACTGGAAATTGCCAGGCAAAGTTCGTAAAACTATGCATTTCACATAAAATTTAGATCTTTTGAGTCATAAATAAAAATGAAAGAAAAACAAAGGGTTCTGATTAGTTGATTATCCTATTAATTTTCGTAGGAGGAGACTGGGTAGCCCTGTCTGGAGATAAATTTGCCTCCATATAAGGTTGGACTCTCTTGCCATTTGATTGTTCATAATTGTATTGCCTGATCTGTCAGTTAAGAGTTTTGAAAAGTAATAATGATGCATTCCATTTGGAAAACGTATTATACTTGACAGAGTGCTTTCGTGGTACATCATCTCTTTGATCTCATCTGCTGTTGATCTTTGATTGGCATATGCTATATTTCAACGAAGTTACTAGACTTTTTACTTCACTCTTTAAAGGAAGACTCATATAAATCTCATATAAATGCAAATTGAAAGTTATCTCTGATGACTGTGAGATAAAAAGAATAAGGCCGAAAGAAAATAATAAACCCCAAACGGCTGGAAATTCCTGACACATTACAACTATTTAAGACATAGGCGGTTAGAAAAATGATATGTGGATTAAAGAATAGGGCACAGGAAAGTACTTGTATATCAGTGACAAAAATTCACTATGAATGGGTCTTTGTATTTCTGAGCTAAACAGTCTCACTTGAGTAATTTTTCCTTCAAACTGAAAATGTAAAAGTAAACAGTTTAAAAGCTACATATTTTGTCTAGAAATAATGGATAAAAGGCTTAAACTTAAGTCGGGCAGCACCTGTGGCTCAGTGAGTAGGGCACCGGCCCCATATACCAAGGGTGGTGGGTCTGAACCTGGCCAGGGCCAAACTGCAACAAAAAAAATAGCCGGGCGTTGTGGCGGGCACCTGTAGTCCCAGCTACTCAGGAGGCTGAGGCGTGAGAATTGCCTAAGCCCAGAAGCTGGAGATTGCTGTGAGCTGTGATACCATGGCACTCTACTGAGGGCAGCAAGGTGAGATTCTGTCTCTAAACAAAAAAAGTGAGACTCTGTCTAAAAAAAACAAAAACAAAAACATAAGTCTCTGTCATCCTGCTCTCCCCAATCTGGCAACTTCAGTTTATGGGTGAGTCTGTTGTTCGTACATGTTATAATAGAATAGATAGTCTATACCAACATCAAGAACATGGGTAAATTTCAAAGCTAATTATCAAGTTTTCCTAATTATTTTTTTAAAGCATTCAAGATAGTAATTAAGGAAAGAGATATTCCAGCCTGAGCAAGAGTGAGATCCCGTTTCTCCTAAAAATATAAAACCTAACTGGGTATTGTGGTGGGCTACTATGGTTCCCACAATTCAGGAGGCTGAGGCAAGAGGACAGCTTAAGCCCAAGAGTGTGAGGATGCTGTGAGCTAAGACACCACAGCGCTCTACCCAGGGAGATAGAAACTCCATTTCCAAAAAGTAAAAAAACATTTAAAAAAGGATAGTGATTTGACTCTTTTGAATGAAAACTCTTTTAACATTCTAGCATAGGTAGGTTAGCTATTGCCTGAGTAAACATTTATTGTGTGGGTGGCAGTGGGGATCTTCCTGAATGTAGGAAAACGATTCAAAATATGTTTAACTCTACAGGCCTTTAGCACTCCTTCCTAGAGTTTTTCAGGCACTGATAGGAACAATAATTGTATCTGCTTAAAAATTTGGGAAATAACATTTTAATGACACTTCTAACCCTTTGGACGTCCTGTGCATGGCTATCTCAAACCAAACTTTTGAGGCAGTTTGAATCTTACAAGGAACACTTTGTATCTACCACTGTTTTTTCCATTTATTAAATAGTCAATACTTGAAGTAAAATATGCCCATTGCGTCATTGCAACTATTTAGTCCATCCTAAGCTAATTTACTGTGTAAGAATTAATGCGCTGTATAATGAAGCCATTGTTGATAAATTATAAACATATTTAATTGCTTAAGGGTTCAAAATTTATAAATGAGTGGCTATTCTAGGGCACGTTTGAACAGATGAGCAGGGCATTGACAATGTCCTTTTAAATCAGCATAAATGAAATTCATTCATTTTTTGTATTCTTTTTCTAAAATATGGCTTCAGAGGTTAAGATTAATAGGTAGTCTACTGTCTACTATTAGAATATTCACCCCTTTGAGCTTGCTTTATTGATACCCTAACTATGATGAATATAGGCAGTCCCTGGAGTTACACACATCCCAGTGATGTATGACTCACACTTACAAATGGAAGCTATTACAGGTAATAGGTATATGTATATTTTCCCAGCTTACCTACAGATTCAGCTTAAGAAAAGATCTACAGAATCTGTCTCATTCATAACCCGGGGACTGCTGTACATATTTTCCACTTTAGAAAACAAATGTTATACCTACAAATATATGATTATTTATACAAAATCACTACTATCAAATTATATGAATTTATCATAAGGAAAGTTAATAGTTGACCTTTTCTCTTTTGTCTTAGCTTCTATACTGAAATTGGACTCAACATTCACAAAATTAGATTCAAACATTATGGAGGTTATCCTTTGTGGTAGGAATTGTGCAAATAAATTATTTAATCTCCAAATGTTTTATGTGGCATTAGTATGAGTTTTTCGGAAATACAGTATTTCAGAAAAGATAGAATATTAGGTAATACTTATAGTCATGTAGGTGAAAAGTGGAGCAATTACTAGCTGTGAACACAGGTCTTTTGATTCTTTTGCAATCTCAATTGCTTCTGTGCTCAAAATTACCTGATGTGAGCAGTGCCATTTCCTGCAAACATTGGTACATGGGTTTTTTTTTGTTTTTCACTTCCAATTCACTAGGAATTCAGAACAATAAAGTCCTGGTATCCTGTTAACTTATGTAGTATTGGTCAACCCAAAAGCCACACACAGCAATGAGACTATCTGGCTTGTACTTCAAGGTGGAAGAGCCAAGAATAGGATTTTGGAAATCCTTCACTGACAGAGGAATTGATTTACAAATAAAAATACCCAGAAAATTGAGATCAATCCTGAAAAACAACAACCGAGAAATCAAAAAAAATATTAAGTGAGGAAAAGTGAGAATTAGATCTTATCAAATTATAGATATAGGAGAGAAAGTGAGTTCAAGTCTGTGCTCATAAGTCACTTTATAGTCATCTATTCCAGAGGCTCCCAAATATTTTTCAGTTTTATTCCAAGTAAAATCTTACATTGTATCTCAATATTTAGAAAAGAGCAGTGACATTTATGGGAAAAAATTTAAAATATGTAATCATGACACATTTTATCAACAAAATAACTAGGCCTATCAGATAGATACAAGTGTTTGAATTATTGATTTCCAAGTGACATTTGCCATTTAAATCCAATTTTGTTTTGGATACTCAATGAGTAAATGTGTTTGGTATATAACACATTTGATTGTGTGAATTCCTCCTATTGTATTTGAATTTTTCTTGGACGTTCAATTCAAGATTTTGCACAACCTTGGACTTAGTTGAGTAATACAAGAGAACTGGGAGTCTTGGAGGTCAATTTACCTGCCAATAACACAAAGAAGTGCTAGTTGCTCTGAATCTTAGTGACTTACCCTCCTGATGTTTTCCCCACAGGCAGCCCTGACTCTGCAGAATGAAAGCATTCGTTCATTCATTCTCATAATCCTCCTTCTCTTTCTTCTTTGGCCATCAAAAAATAACTGCATGTCCGTTCACATCACCATTGATTTTTCCATTACAGGAGCTGCAGAAAAGAGTTCTAAACACGGTGCTGAAGACAAGACTCAGACCATTATTACAGCCATGAAAGAAAGAATGAAGATCAGGGAGAAAAATAGGCCAGAGGTATTTGAAGTAATTCAGGAAATGTTTCAGATTTCTAAAGAAGATTTTGTGCAATACACAAAGGCAGCCAAACAGAGTGTCCTGGACGGGACGTCGAAGTGGTCAGCAAAAATAACCATTACAGGTAAAAATAAGTCTTCTTTAAAGTGTTATTCCACTTGGAGACTTTGCTGTGTCTTAAAGTCACCGCTAATAATTATTATAGGTAAAATTAATAGAATTATTTTCTATCTTGTTAATATTGATAGCTCTAGGTGATATTTCCAGTATCTAAAACATACGCTGGATACATGAAGTCATTTCAATCTGTGTTGTTTTAATCAGAGGCTCTTTCATGGGAAAAACTTTCTGATTTTGAGTATAGTCACCAAAAATTCTGCAGTTTATAAGAGATTAGGTCTGTTGCTGCCTGCTGCTGATAAATTATAAGAGTAGTTCATAATCTCGTCCGTCAGTTTTTTAAAATGAGAAGAATATCATTCTCTTGCTCCTCATTCACTATCCCTTATCCATTTGATCCTTGAGTCAAGGAAACTTGAGTTTAGTGATGGGTAGTAATTTGTACTTCTGAAATTGCTTGTGATAGTAACAGCAAGTGACTGTGTATCATGTTTACATTCATTATGTCTCTTATCTTACTCATTTTGGATTTACAAGGTGAATAAAAATGCTTCTTTTTATTAAGTAGAGTTGATTGATATAGACAGCGAACTTGAAAATAAATACATCAGTTTGGATCTTAGACCTTTGGATTATGTTGGGTAACTTTTTGTTTATTGTATATATTCCTCCTCATTCCTTTATACATGTATACAATAATGACTATGAGTTTGTAGCTACTATTATATATATGCAGTGTTTGTGTGTATATATAGCTACTGTTTATTAGAGGCAAAAACAAATATTGGTTCAAGGAAGACTGTAGTGTTCAGTGTATTTATTCTTTTGTTAAACACTTTTTAAAAGTCCTGCTGATCATTAAGAATTAAAGCAGGCTCAGTGCCTGTAGCTCAGTGGCTGGGGCGCTGGCTACATACACCAGGGCTGGTGGGTTTGAACCCAACCTGGGCCTGCCAGGCAACAATGACAACTGCAACAAGAAAATAACCAGGCATTGTGGCAGGTGCCTGTAGTCCCAGCTCCTTTGGAAGCTGAGGCAAGAGAATCACTTAAACCCAAGAGTTTGAGGTTGCTGTGAGCTGTGATGCCACAGCACTCTACTGAGGGTGACATAGACTCTGTTTCAAAATAAAATAAAATAAAAATTATAAAAAAGAATGAAAGCAATGGGATGTATCTGCAAATCCAGGGAAGAAATGATAGAAAATATTTCCTTCATTATTATTATATTAAAATGTTTATTTTGATTTATTTCAGTGGTTTCTGCACAAGGCTTACAGGCAAAAGACAAAACAGGGTCTAGTGATCCATATGTTACGGTTCAAGTTGGAAAGAACAAAAGAAGGACTAAAACCATTTTTGGAAACTTGAATCCAGTATGGGATGAGAAGTTTTATTTGTGAGTATATAATGTGAAACTATTATAAATAGTTAAATGCTCCCTTAATAATCTTAATTATTTTCATGAGATTAAAATTACTTATGAGATTATTAACAATATATTATTGTTTTTTTTTTCATTTTTGGAAGCAAGTGAATAAGAATATTCAAAGCCCAAAGATGTGGTGCAACTGGGGGGAATTTGTAGGAGGTAAAAAAATGGTTCCTAACATGGTCTATGACTTGGGATGACCCAACATAGTGAGAAATGTACAGAGAAATATATAGGCTTGATTCAGCAGTATAATTGCTCTTATTTCTTTCACCAAAGAACAATAAATCTTTTCTTGTCAAAGTTTTCTTTTTTTCTCTTCTACTACTCCTCTCAGAGAGACAAAGAAAAAAAAAGGACTTTCAATTACCATTTGGTGGAAATGAAAAACCCTACATGAATTTAAAGTCAGTCTTTTTTCTTTAGTCTCTTTGCAAATAGTGTAAATGTCAATCTCATTAACATGTTAAGTAAGTAAACCCAGAACATGCAGCTTATTTGAGAATGAGATCAATAGTGTATAAATAGAGTTTCTTGCATATATGGGCTGATAAAAGAAGTATTAATAAAATAGGTTTGGGACATCAGTTGGGACCACGTAACAGGGGACTATAACATGAGTTAAGGCATTGGGATGGCATCTCCCTTCCACCAGATGGGAGAGACTATCTCATCTGTTGACAGAGGACAAGAAGTTAGTTGGTAGTCACAAATATACATTCCTCCTGGGGTGAAGCAAATGAATAAAGCAAGGTAAGGGCAAGGAAGGGAAGGGATGGAGACCACAGCAAACGGGGAAACAAGTGACTCTCAGAAGAGGAACAGCTTCCTTTGCCAGGCAATCATCAAGACACAATGCACCTGGGGCTTCTAGGTTCTCAGGAGAAGCTGGAAATGAGAGAGTTTAAAGACAGCTTTATTGAAGTATAATGATCATAACTTAAAATCTACATTCTTACACTTTATAGTTCCCTCTATGAAATCCTCACCATCGAGTGAAGAACACATCGTCAATCCCCCAACAGGTCTTAACGTCCCCATCGAAAGTCGCTCCTCCTGACTTCCCCCCTGCCAAGGCTATAACTGATGTGCTTTGATACTGGAGAATACTTTTCATTTTTAATTTTCTGGAATTTTATGTAAATAGAATCATGTAGTAGGTTCTCTTCTTTTGTTCTCTCCTTTTCGTTTATTACACATAATTGTTCTGAGCTCATCTAAGTTATAGAGTATATCAAGAGTTTATTTCTTTTTATTTCAGGGTAGCATTCCATTATGTTACTATATCACAGGTTTTTTGTTTTTTTCTTTTTGATTTTATTAAATCATTTATGGGGTAAAATGTGCTGATTTTATATACAATTTGGAAGGCTTACATCAAACTGGTTAACATAGCTTTCACCTCACTTACTTAATTATTGCATTAAGACATTTATACTTTACACTTAATAGATTTGACATATACCCTTGCAATATACACCATAGGTATGGTTCCACTGATTACTTCTGCGAAGTCCAACCTTCCCCTCACTGGGCTGTAGTTGTGTTTTATCTTTCTGGGCTTCATCCTGGACTATAGTTGTGTTTCATCTTTCTATATCACAGTTTTTTAATGTCTTGATGGATATTTGGATTGTTCCCAGTTTGAATTCACTGAAAACAAAGTGACCTATATAGGGTGTTCATAAAGTCTGTGTGCAATTGAAAAGCATACAACTTCATAGACACTCTGTATATTAAATGAGTAATTCATATTGAAAGTAACATTCACATGAAAAGTAGCATTTATATATAGATATGTATATGAGCATATTCTTTTCTCTTGAATAAATGCCTAGAAGTGGACTAACCAGATCATATATTAGGAGAATGTTTAATACTTAAGATTTGTTGTCTGAGTAGTTGTACCATTTTATATTCCCGCTAAAATCTATGGGAATTCTAGGTCAAGCCCATATTTCCAGTACAGATGGTTCTAAACTTCACAGTGGTTTGACGTAATGAGTTTTTGACTTTAAGATGGGTTTGAAGAGATACAACCCCATTGTAAACTGAGAGGTCATTACACCTCATAATGGGGTTGGGATTAATATCAAATACCTATCACTTTTGTACCATCATAAGTTGAAAAATTGTGAAGTCCAACCATCATAAGTTGGGGACCATCTGCCGTGCTGCTGGTGTTAAGTGCATTTTTGACTTACATATTTTCACTGTATGATGGTTTTATCAGGATGTAACCCCATTGTAATTTGGGGGGCATCTGTACATGGTAAGGCCAGCCTTTTAAATTTTAGCCATCTAATTAGTATGTGGTAGTGGTCATATTTTGCATTCCCTAACGACTATAATTTTGAGTATCTTATATGTGCTTATGTGCTAACCATGTATCTACTTCAGTTAAGCATCTGTTCCACTATTTCACCTATCTGCATTATTTATATATTTTATAGTTGTATAAATTTTGTGGCTTTAGGTTTTATATTTAGTTCTATAATACATTCTGTGATTTTTTTAGTATGGCGTAAGCTATTGACCCACATGCTTTTTTGCATATTAATATATAATTGTTTCTGTGACATTTTTTTAAAGAACCATTTTTTCTCTACTAAATTGCTTTTGTACCATGAATAGATTTGTTCTCTACATATGTGTGGCTGTATTTCTAGAATGTTCATTCTGTTCTGTTGATCTATTTATCTGTGTTCTGATACCACACTGTCCTAGTTACTGGAGCTTAATGATGAGTCTTAAAATAAGGTAGAACCTGTTTTCTTTCATCTTAAGAGTTATTTTGAGTCTTTTAGGACCTATCAATTATTTTCACATTAATTTTAGAATCAGTTTATTACTTATTACAAAACAAAAACCGAACAACACTTGATAGAATTTTGATTGGTTTCTATCACTGGCTAAGATTTCTGATATGATATGAAGTGGGAGTCATAAGAATAGACATCTTAGCTTTGTTCTCAATTGTAAGTGTAAAACATTCCTTTCTTAATTTACTATGATATTAGCTGTAGCTTTATTGTAGATGCCATTTATTCAGTGAAGAAAGCTGTTTTCTACTCCTAGTATGCTGAGAGTTTTAGTTGGAAAAGGATTTTAGATTCTGTGGCATTCTTTTTCTGTTTCTATTGGGATGATCATATGATTTTGGTTATCATTTAAAAATAAATTTACTCTAGTGATATTGCTCCACTGTCTTTGCATTTGCATTGTTTTCTCATTTTTGGTAAGTTTGTCATCCTCATTTTTGTTCCTCTGTTTAAAACCTGTCTCCCCTCTCCCCCATCTGCTGTTAAGATTTTATTTTCTACTTATTTGACAGTTTGATTATGATTTGACATGGTATAGTTTTCTCACTGTTTCTGGCACACAGTTTTCTTTCAAATTTGGAAAATTTTGGATACTATTCCTTCAATAGCCATATGCCCTCTGCCCCCTTAAAATAAATTTGAAGATTCTACTTGTAAATATATTTGGCTTCTAAAGTTATCCGATAGCTCCCTGATGATCTGTTTTATTTTCTTAATTTCTTTTTTTCCCCCTCTTTCTTTTTTTTTCTCTGTGTTTCACTTTGGATTATTTCTATTGCTATGTGTTTAAATTCACTAATCTTTTCTTCTATCATATCTAGTTTACCAAAATCCAAGCCACTGTATTTTTCATATTAGATATCTTATTTTCCATATCAAGAGATTCAAATTAGGCCTTTGCATTTTCCCTTTCTCTACTTATTTGAACTGTCATTCAAAAGCCCATCAGGATGGCTAAATAGTAGAAAGGAGAGCTTTATTGGTGATACCAGTTTGCAAACTAGAAAGAGACAGTCTTCAGCATGCACTGAAGATACTCTGTCTTAGAGGAGGGAAAGGGAAGATTGGTTGTTATACCTCACAAGGTCTCTATCACATAAGGGAGTCACATATATTCAGCAGGTTTAGAGGAAAAAGCTATAAAAATGTATGAGGGAGCATTTCTAAGCATGTATGTAACATACACCCTGTGTTCACTTTGAGGCAGGGTGTTAGCATTAAAATTAGGTGGAATTTAGCCCTTTACATCAAAAGGTGAAGTAGAAGACAAAAAAAGAGTTTATGTTCGGTCTCTATAAGATGGCTGAAACTGGCTTGAGGTCTACAGTTGCTTATCAGGAAAGAATGTTTATAAGACCAATCTTCTATCCAATCAGAGTTGTCATGGTCTGGGTTGTAAATCAGGGTTAGGAAGAGTCTGACAATTTGCCTGATAGTTTCTACTGTGAGGGGGTTTAGCATGAGTGTGATTTCTCTTTTAGGTTTAGAAATTTAAGAAGTTCTCTGTCAGATGATCCCTAAACTTTCCACATGGAGGTAACTTTTGTTTTTTTCAATCTCAGGGCTCATCTTAGTTGATGAAAGGGTGTCTATTTTGGTCACTCAGATCACAAAGCACTTGCTATATTGCAATACTTATAGTAACTGTTTTGATGTCCTTGACTCTGAATTCTAACATTGGTGTCATTCTTGGTCAGGTTTCTTTGATAGATTTTATCTCCATTACACATCAGATTTTTCTGCTCTTTTGCATACCTGGCAATTTCAGATTGAATTCAAGAAATTGCAAATATTATTTTGTTGCTTGGATATTTTCACATCCTGTAAATATCCTTTAAGTTTCATTCTGGACATAATTAAATTACATGAAAAAAACATTTTTGGTTCTTTGGATCTTGCTTTTAAAATCTGTTAAATGAGAATGAAATATCACGCCTGTAATCCCAGTTCTCTGGGAAGCTGAGGTGGATGGCTTGCCTGAGCTCAGGAGATTGAGACCAGCCTAAGGTGGAGTGAGACCCCTTCCCTAAAACTAGCTGGGCATTGTGGTGAGCACTTGTAATAGGGGTGGAGGCAAGAGGATTGCTTGTTTGAGGTTGCTACAAGCTATGAATAGAAGCCACAGCACTCTACTGAGGGTGACAGAGTGAGACTCTGCCTCAAAAAAAGAAAAAAGAGAGAAAAAAAATGAAATAGTGCTCAGTTTCAGGCTCATTATTCCCCACCACAGAAGCAAGACTCTTCAGTGTAGTCTTCCTACTCACTTGTGAATTATGAGATTTTCTAATCTGCCCAGTGGAAATTGGCATGGTCTGGAGTCCTGGGTGAGTGCTAGACACTATACATTTAAATATTTTGATGGTGCTTGACCTGGATTTGAGTAGTTTTCATACATGCATGCGCTTACATTACTCAACTGATTTCACAAGAGGAACCCTCTACAGATTGGAGATGTCTTCCTTCTGTTCAGCTCTTTTCTTGTGATGTGACCTCCAGCTACCTTGGTCTTTCTATACTTTCATCTCTCTCTGTGACCTCCAATTACCTTCTTCCTTCTATATTTTCATCTCTATCTTTTCAACTCAGAGGGTCTAATACACTCTGTCTGTGTACCCCTTCCTTGTACAATATTCAGGAAACTCCCTCAAGGCAGTAAGCTGCAGTGATCATGGGAATAGTTGCTCCTCACTGGCAGATCTCTTTACATTGAAACCCAGTGTTGGATATATTGTGTTCAGTTGTTGATTTTTTCATGTGTAGGATATATTGGGTCCTCATGACTCCCTCTTGAGTGGAATAGAAACTCTGGAAATCTGAAATTAATTGATAAGCAAAAATAAAATAAAACCATCTGAGAGACAACAAAAGGCATGTCACACAAAATACAACTTGATCCACAGGTTGCCAGTTGCAGTCTGTGAAATTAAACAGAAATATTTATGGTAGTGTTTTAACCCTACAAAGTGTCCCCCTCAAGAAGTAAGCTCAGTAATGATTGGTGCCTGCACGTGAGAACACTACCCAAGAGCAGCCAAAGGGGGACTAGATAGGACAGTGTCCAGTGGTCATCATAACTAGGAACAGTGCTTATTCCCACCAGCCTCGCTAGGAAGCATCATGGTTCATGAGGCAAATACACAGAAATATACATGGGAATGGACCATTACAATCTTAACTACCATTTTTTTTCTATTGGCAGTTTTCATATAATTTTCTATGCCAAAGGCTCTTGTTTTCCTTTTGATAGGTAGTACCATCTGTACTGGCAGTAACAAAATATGTATTTTTCAAACAAAAAAAATTATTTTTAATTGGGGCTGGGTTTGAACCTACCACCTCTGGCATATGGGGCTAGCGCCCTACTCCTTTGAGCCACAGGTGCCCCCCCCAATAATTATTTTTTAAAAAAGAAGAAATTCAAATTTAAATCCCTTATACTCTGCCATGCATGAAATTTATATAGTTTATACTTTTTCAAAATATTTTCCACTTCACTGAGAAAATATTTATAAACTTTAAGGGAAGTTGAACTCAGAATTATTTTCTATTTGTCTCCTTTGAGATTATCAGAAATAAATGCCAAATGTTTTAACATTAATTCTTTGTCAGCAGTTTCCTAAACTCCAAGATTATATTCTTATTACAGAAATATTATTCTGAAGCTACCTAGGCGTGTTTCATTTTATCATGAAAATGGCATGAGAATTGCAAAGTTACCTTTCCTTTATAAGGGGTTCTCTATGCCAGAAAGAATGAATGAGTTTATCATGAATTTACGTGAAGATTTTGAAAAATACATACGTGTCAGAAATGAACTCATCCATGTTCCCCCCTCCTTTGACAATTCTCCCCTATAAAGATGTAGCCTGACATTCTGAAAATAGGGGGGTTTATTAATTCATGATCTTTAGCTTTGCTAATGTGAAAAATTGAGATAATAATACATACTTCACAGAACCACTATATTTTTTAAGACAGTGTATAAATCATGGCACTTATTAACTATTAAAAATAGTAGTTGCATTCTTATTATTAATATTAATAACATGATGATATCCTTTGCACTGAGCTCTAGGACTTTACAGCAAACATGACAGCAATATTTTCACATCAAAAATGTTCCAACCTGAATAGTGAGACCAAGAGAGGGCCAATGAACAGGTTGTTATATAAAAAAATAAGAAAGAAAGAAAGAACTGCTAAAAGAAGATTCAAAGCACTGACATTGGGAAAAGGATCTGAGGGATGTTTTGTCCACCTTCCTCATGTTACTAATGAAAAAAATCAAAGCTTAGATGAGTTACAGCAGAGAGCAGACACTACAAAGCAGCCCCCTGCTGTGAAGCCACAAATAAGATATAAGTAGAAATTAGAAAGTGCGATTTTTTCCTTCATCCAAACTCTCCACTTGAAAAAGTACCATTGACCAAAACAAGGCAAGCATAAAGCCAGGAAAATGAAAATGCAATTGAAATGATTTTCCAACTTTGGAATTTGTTTTGAAAGCTTAATTGTTCCCCCATTAATGGCACTTTGATGCCTTCCAGAGATTGTAATGCTAATTAATTTCAATTTTAATTTTATCTCTCTTAAGTAGGGTAAAATAGGAAGCTTGAGATTTTAACCTTCAAAAGACTGTGGTTGTCCTCTGACTCTGGAATGGGGCATCTGGAGAATGTTTGCAAAGAACAGAAGCGTAACTAATCAGACCCTTGTAGAAATTGGGTTCGGAGAGGTTGTAAATAAAAGTCTATTTTTAAGGATATCACATGAAGATTAATTAAGATAACATATATCAAAGTACTTTGAAAATGATAAAGTATCATATAACTCCGAGGTGCTCCTTATCTTTGTTCTTTGATCCTAGGTTGTGTAGTTGAGCGTTTCATGATTAATCATGACATTTGATTTTGCTTTCTTAGGCTACAGTTGATGAAATGTTTTATGCTAATTATAAACCATTACCTTAGGAGGAAAAGAAGTAAGTCTCATCCAGTGGGTTTAAAGACTGAAAATCACTGCATAGTCTGCCGATTTGAATATATAATTTGAAAGTTGGCTTGCATTTTCTGTAGGAGTTGATGCTATGTTTTCTGAGGAGTCTGTAGTTGATGACTTATTGGTTTATTTGTTAGCTTCTGAAATAAAAATAAAATGTTTCTGACTTCCTGCTAGAGGTGTGTCTTAAAGGTGATGGATGGCAGGCATGTGTTGTCCAAACTATTTTTAATTGATATTAACATTGGAGTAAAGAGTAATGTTAACAAAAGAAAGTCTAGTCAACACAATGCCCATGATAGGAGTTCAAATGTGCCCACGTTCACTGTACTATTTAATAGGCATGGGGATGGCGTTTGAACATTCCACTTAGATAACTGGACAACCAGTTCTGCCTGCTTTGTGGGATAGATGCCATGGAAAGCATTGACTTAAAGAGTGATTCCATGTTATGCCAAAAAGCTGTTTAACCTACAAGATTATAAACCTGAGTTTCAGAATTGTTCTGTGTCTAATATCCTTCCTTCTTAATCTCCAAAAAAAATTCCTAATCTCATTTTCACCATGGGTGTTACAAATTATTCACACCTTGACAGGCAGTGTGACACTAGAACACCATAAACTCATAATCCTGCTGTTTAGAGACAGGACTGTCTTTGCCCTTTTGACGTGTGTCACCCATGGTGTTTAGCTACCCAGATATGCCGGTGCACTGAGGCCCTTGGGTCCACAGCTCTTCACTGTGCCATGTTATCATTAAGCTTAAACAAAGCTCTAAAGGACATAAATTGTTTAATATTAAAATTAAATAAAATATTTCATAGCATAGCAGACTAATATTTTTAAGATGCCTGCCTGGACATCACCAAGGATTTGATTTATTGCCTAGATTACTTGCATAGTCTTTTCCTGGGCTACATGGGAAGAGGACATTTCTTCAGTTACTTGAGCCCGCTTACAGTGATGGTGTCAGCATCTGTAAGTCATTTGTCCTGGAAGATGCTTCCACAATTGTATCAAGAAGAAGGAGTTTAGTCACACTTCATGGGATTAGAGTTTTTGTTTGACTAGTCATTGTGTGCATGTTGACCGACCCTAGCAGTAGGAAGCTGTGGTAACAAAGTCCGGCCTCTCAGTGACTGAATGAGATTGAGCCATGACCCTTACACACAACAGAGCCAAGAGGCTTTTTACTTTATCACTACTTCACACCAAAACCTAAGGGTTTTATAACAAGGGGAGGAAGGAGTGGTGGAAAGAGGTCTGGGCTGAATTATATAAAATGTGAACTTAGGGTCACCAAAGAGAATTGATTAAACCATACAATATAATATTAGATTAGGATGTGTCCTTAGAGATAGCACTGTGATGATACTCTATCGGCAGAGATGCAGGATGCCATGAACTTTACTTGGTTTTAAATTGAGAACCAAGAGAATTAAAAAATATATCTTCTAATACTGAAAGAATAGTTATATTACAATCAGCAATTCTTGGGGCAAGGGGGACTGGTCTGTAAGAATCCTCTTAGTCAAAAGAAAAAGAACTTTCCAGACATAACTAGTGCTTAGAAAAGAGAATAGGAGGGGGGAAATGTTATTATAGGGAAACAGAAAGCCCTTTCAGGAAACTGGGAAAGCCAAACTATAAGAAAGCCCAAAGTGGGGAGGGCAGAAATGATTATATTCTTCTCTTTAGTTTTCTCTGAGAATTTCACACCTGTATCCTTTTTTCTATCTCTCTGCCTATTCATTTTTTTTCCTCTCTCTCTCTCCCTTTTGCTTTGTCCCCTCCTTTCTTTCTCCCCCTTTCCTCCCTGCCGCTGTCCTTTGTATACCAGGCTGATTCTTGATTGTTATTCAGTATCTCTTCATATCATTAGCTTCCACATCGTACATAACAGCCTTGGCCCTAAGACTTTTGTCTTCCAACCTAACACTCACGGTCTGCTGCCAGAAACCTCTTTGGGTATTTCACCAATTAGCCCAATTCATCTTTGCCAAAAAAACCATAGAAGTCATGGCTTATTGTTTTGCCAATGATTAGAACATCTTAATGTTATCAGTTGTATGTTTTATGTATTGAGGGGAGAGGTAGGGAGTCCTAGTGGTCTTCTGGCCACTCACTTGTGGATTGAAGTAATTTCGCCTAAGTGTGATAGATCTAGTAAGAGCTCTACAATCAACCTGACCCACAAGTATTTTCAAAACCCCAAGACTATAAAGGCAGTCATCTTCTATTTTGTTCATTTCTTTGTTGCTTGATGTACCCCAGGTGTGAACTGTTTAAAAAGAAGGAAAAAAGAAAAAAGTTCAATAGGCTAGTACAATTCCTGGCCAAACTGTTACGCTGCAGATCTCTACTGATTCAGACTCATACAAGGCAAAATCCAGCTTTCTAGGCAATGTGTTTTTCCAGTACCAGCTCCAAAACTCTTTAGAGGAATAATTCATTAAAGATATGTTTATGTAAGGAATTCTCCTAATGCCACAAATACTGAGATAAATTAAAAGACAAATTATTTTTCCCCCCAGAAATTTCATTACAATTGGGGTAGAGATGGTGCTAAGGCTAATAATAGTATCGGCCTTGGATAGCGACCCCTAGGAAGCTGGGGAAGAAGTAGATGTTTCTGCTTGGTGCTTCCATCAAGGCTGGACTTGACAATAGAATAGCTATTTGACTCTAAATAAAGGGTATCTAAAGCAAAGTAATATTTGAAGGCTGGGAAAAAGAGATTCTAGATGGTTAAACAACTTGTTGAAGAAATAATGACTAGGAAGGAAAATCTAAACCCCAAGTTACTGCAAATATCATCGTAATCATAGGCCCTGACATTTGTGTAGCCATTTACCAGCTACATCTCAACTCCTGTCACGTATATTATACTTCATAGCTAACTTATGAAGAATGGTCATTATGATTGTATTGTTGCTGTTGTTATTATACTGCAAATGAAAAAGCTAAGGGTTAGAGGGCAGCACCTGTGGCTCAAAGGAGTAGAGTGCCAGCCCCATATACTGGAGGTGGTAGGTTTAAACCTGGCCCTGGCCAAAAAAAAAAAGCTAAGGGTCAGAGAAAGCAATAAATTTTTGTTAATGAATCCATCCCAACAAGTAAAATGAAAGAAACAGAACTCATATCCATATCTTTTATTACCACAGTAAATGTTCTCTCCACACTGTTTCATTCTTTGACTAGAGCCAGTCATTCAAAACAGCCACTCAAAGGGAGCCATGGAAAAGTTAGCACAAAAATCTCCACCTGAAAAAGGGAAGTGGAGTGAGCAGAGCACCGCCCCATATACCGAGGGTAGTGGGTTCAAACCCAGCGCTGGCCAAGCTTCAGCAAGAAAATAGCCAGGTGTTGTGGAGGATGCCTGTAGTCCCAGCTACTTGGGAGGCTGAGGCAAGAGAATCACCGAAGCCCAAGAGTTGGAGGTTGCTGTGAGCTGTGATGCCATGAACTCTACAGAGGGCGACAAAGTGAGACTCTATCTCTAAAAAAAAAAAGAAAAGAAAAGAAAAAAGGGGAAGTGGCAACATGGAAGCTATACAAAAGATGAAAACAGAAACTTCTAGACATGAAAACTACAATCTATAAACTAAAAAGTATTCTGAATAGGGATGACAGAAGATTAGACATTACAGGAGAAAAGATGATTGAATTTAAAAGTATAGTAGGTGGCGCCTGTGGCTCAAAGGAGTAGAGCACCAGCCCCATATACTGGAGGTGGCAAGTTTAAACCCAGCCTGATTAAAAACAAAAACAAAAACAAACAATAAACCAAAAAGTATAATAATAGAAAAATATTAAATGAGGTCAGGCACGGTGATTTACACCTGTAATCCTAGCACTCTGGAGGTGGAGGCAGCAGATGACTTGATTGTAGGAGTTCAAGACCAGCCTGAGAAGAGCAAGACCCCCATCTCTACTAAAAATAGAAAAGGAAAACAATAATATTAAGCAAAACACAGAGAAAAAATTGTAAATGTGGCAACAGTGACACCACTTTAAGCAGCCTAATAAACATCTGATTGAGCCTCTAAAAGTGAGAAGAGTGCAGAAACATATGAGAAAATAAAGGTCACTGCTTTTCAGATATGATCAAAATTGGAAACCTACACACTCGAGAAGCATACTGAACCCCAAGCACAATAAACACAGGAAAAAAATTACACAAGGCACAAAATGATTAAAACCAATGAAGAACTGCTGAAGACTAAATCTTGAATGTAGCCAGAGAAAAATAGACTTTACATACAAAAAAAATAATGATAGCAGACTTGCTGTAAGAAATGATCTAAACAGTAAGGCAGCAGAGGGACAGCTTTAAATCATTGTAAGAAATATTGTCAAACTATAATTCTATACCTGAGAAAATATCCTTCACAGAGGCAACAAAATAATTTTCAAAATAAAAGTCTTTTAGACATTAAATAAAAAGGTGAAAGGATTCCTGCACTCAAAAAGGAAAAGTTAAAAGAAGTTCTTTAAACACAAGAAAAATGATACTGTATGAAAATAGGGATCTATGGAAATAAATGAAGATCACTGGAAGTCATAATTGCATTGGCAAGGGCAATTTGACCATGATATTGTTATTGGCATTTATTCTGAAAGTTACTGATGGTTTAAATAAAAATTTAGTCTTGGGTTTATATCATATATAATTATTAAAATGTATGGCAATGATTATAGAAAGGTTTGGAGGACATAATGTTACGTATATTGGAAGGTTCTTAAGTCATTCAAGAAGGGCTGTAATATTATTTGTAGATTGACTATGAAAATTCCAAGATATATCCCAAAATGATAAAGCAACTACTGAAGTGATAAAACAAAATTTATGATTAATAAGCCAACAAAATAGACAAAATTCAATGTAAAAATACTCAAACCCAGTAAAGGGTATAAAAATAGATGGGAAAAATAGAAAATAAATATCAAGATGATAGACTAAAACTAAATGTACTAATGATCCCATCAAATATAAAACATCCATACACATATATAAAACATGCACTATATGATAAAAATGCAATTTATAAAAAATATTCAATTGGTCAAAAAGAGAGCACAAAGCATGCCTTCTGTATTAGTATATAGATCAATATACTAATGATGACATCAAATATAAAACATCTAAATGCCTCAATTAAGAGGCAGAGACTTTCAGATGGAATAAAAAAGCAAAACCCAACCATATCATGCCTATAAAACAATAACTTCATGAAGACAAAAATAGGTATACACTTTGTAAGTCTGTTACTTAGAAGTCTTCATTCAATAACAATAAACTACTCATTATTTTCACTTCAAGTATGCAAGGAATGTTTAACAAATAACACATTAAAATATGCTCAGTGTCATTAATCATTAGGGAAATGGATAATGAAACCAAACAAAACCCGTTGCACACTGAGAAGAATATATGTTCTTTTATTATTCTTTTTTTGTGCCCTCTTTTTGACCACTTGAATAGTTTTTTGTAATTGTATCTGATGTATTTTGTTGGGTTATTTATATCTCATTATTTGTTTTCATGCTTGCTTTTAGCTGAGTTCATAGTATATCTCTCTAAACTTTCACAATTGACTCATCAGACTATTTTATTACATACAGTAGAAGAAACTTACAACATTACACTTCCAATTGTCTCCTTTAGACCTTTATGCTTTTGTTGCTAAGTGTTATCAAGAATGTGGAGGAACTAGAACTATTTTATTATTTGAGGGAATGTGATATGGTACAACCAGTGGGGAAAACAGTTTGTTTCTTGAAAAGAAAGGATGTGTCCTTACAAAGACTAAGATACATTCACTGCTGCTCTTTTGTAATGGCTAAAAGCTAAAATAAACTCATCAGTAGGTGAATCCATAGGTGAATAGATACAAAAGTTGTAATATCCAGAGCCTGGAATGTTACTTGATAGTGTAAAGGAACAGCCTACCGATATACCACAACGTCATGGGTAAATTTCAAAATTATTCTGAATGACAGAATTTACACAGAAAGAGTACTTACAAAATAATTCCATTTATGTAAAATTACAGTAAATACAAAATGCAAAATAACAAGAAATCATGTCACAGGTTATCTGGGGAGGAATGAAGAGAAAAGATGAGAGAAACTGATTTCAAAGAAGCCCAAAGAAACTTTTGGAGGAGATAGGTGTGTTAGTGGTATTGATGGTGGTGACGGGTCCATGGGTGAGTACACATGCCAGGACCTAACAGATGGTACATTTCAGATGTGTTCCTTCAATTGGTTTGAGCTCCATCCTCAAGGAGCTCAATATTTAGGTGAGAAAAATAACACTAACATATGTAAAAGGCATAAAAATTATTGGGGATTATGTAATAATATGTCAATTATACCACAATAAACTGCTCAAGAGAAAAACTCTGGCAAAAATTATGTCCATTTACCACGTTAGCAGAGTGAGTATTCCAGTAATTATTCCTACTACACAAACTCAAGATGATATAAAATCTTGATGATGCTGCCAGGATGATGATGACAACAACAACATTAATGACCCCAGCACCACCGTTCTGTGTGCTCTGACAGTTCATGGTATACAGTGTTTTTCTACATACATAAATTCTTGGAAGAAACACAATATCATAGGCACTTGTTTCCTCACATTTATAGCTGTGAAAAATGACTCAGACTTTTGGGGTTTTTTTTTTAAATTCAGATTAATGTGAGGGTACAAAGGATTAGGTTATATTATGAGTAACTTTTATGAAATTATAGGTGGTAGAGCCAGAATCTCAGCCTCTGCCTTGTTAGTCTAAGTATTTGACCTCACTGGAGGTTCCTGGAGGGGCCGATCCGTGCATAATAATGTACAGTTTTTATACCTTACGCATCAATATCTATGTAAAAATTATTACTTGAAATTGAAAGAATGTGCCATTTTAGTAACATCTACTTGAATTTATCATTTTTCCCATTAGTCTGTCAACATTTTAGACCATTTTTTGCACAATCCCTAACAATTTCTGTGTCTTTTATATATGTTAGTGTTATTTTCTCACCAAATTTCCAGCTCCTGGAAGATAGGGATCTTCTAAAATAATGTTGGTTAAAAAGTAAACCTAAAAATCTACTTAATGATTGTTTAAATGATCTCTGAAGTAAATTATTTTTACTGATGAAAATGTCCTCTCGAAACTTTTAAATTTTTCATTATGTGTATTATTGATTCACCCTTATTTCTCACTTGTAACCATTTTAATGACATTTTCTTCCAAATTATCCCACAGGCATTTCTTCCTTCTCTATGCACTGACATGAACGTTATTTTGGGGAACTTAGACATGGACATTTTCATTAACATCTACAAAATGTTTTCCTGAAATCTTATCGATGCCCTTTTGTCTTCATGACATGTTTGTTATTTTATTTTAGCCATGCCTCTACCACTAAACTTGGAAGGTGGGACAATAAAAGGGGCAAAATTTAGTTTCACATAAAGTACTGAAATTAGTAGGAAGCAACCTCTTGATATTTTATTGTGGTTCAATACATGTCATCGTTTTTCACTCTGTCCTTGTGTAACTCAGGATGAGGTTAAGAAAGTATAGGATGGAAAACTACCACTTATTCTGGGGAAACATTTGGCGGGTCTTTTCATCTCAGGATGTTTCCCTAGACTTTTCTTTACATCACGGGTATATTGCTTTATGAAACTCGACTGTGGGCAGACAAGTATATGTTCTGGGAAAAACTCATCAAAACAGGAGACTTTAGCTTACAGTTGTTAATATTGCTCACTCAAAGGCCATATTTAAAATGGTTTAAGGCATGCTTTCTTAAATATTTAATTTAAACTACTATTTATACCTTACTTTGTTCTAAGGGGGAATTGAAACAACTAAGCCAGCTTCATTTTTCAATGGCATGTGTGCATTAGGACATAAGGATCGAAATGAAGCTTAGTGCTTTGGACACAAACAAGTTTGTAATATGGGAGTAATATGGGGAAAATGATACATTTGGGGAAAATTAAGTTGGTGACACATTTATTAACTGGAGCTGTCCAGGAGATCTTAGATGTTAGGGGAAACTCTAAAGAAAGAGTTCTTTAAGTACAAGTACTAGCCAGTGCAGGGTAAGAGAGAACCAGTCCCCTTAGAAGACTTTTTATTTGTGGAAGAGAGATCAGCGTAGGCATACGATGCTTATGTCAAGGTTGTCTGTCAACCCAACTAACTTACCTTACTGTCTTTGGCCACCTGTTCCTCACTTCAGATCTCGACTGTTTTGCCTAACTTTTTGCTGTGCCTTTTTAAAAAAAATTATTGGCACCTCATACCTTCTCATATTTATATCAAGTCGTATCTTTTACCTCAACTACACTTATAAACAGGAATCTTACATTTCTAGAACCCCAGGAGCTCCTTAATAGCAAAAGGTTTTTATCGTCCTCGACTTTATCGTCAAATGTCGGGATAATATTCCATGTTGTGTTTAAAAGCTTCAGATTCTTTGAATAGACAAAAAATTAATCCCCTGTCTGCTAGGAAAGGAATGACGAAGTCCCCTGAGGGGTGGATGAGTTCAGGAAAAGCATCTCATCCCGGTGTTCAGTACATATTTTTGAATGTATTTCATTTAATATATGATAGGATCAATGCCATCGTCAAATGAATCAAATTCAGTAAACCTTGAAGACCTCTAGGGCTGCCTCAACATTGTGACTAAGCTCTTTGATGTTCTTTACCTGCTTCCCCCTCTAATCTCTTTAGTGTCTTCTTAAGAATTAGACTAGATTTTGTGAATGTACTTGTTTTTTAAACCTAATAGAATTTCTTATACTCACCAAGTACAAACTGGATTGTCAATGAGGATCCAGGAAAGACTTAATCATATGGAACTGGTTATTACATGGTCAAGCCATCTGAAATTATTGGTCTTTGAGTCTTTTGACCTACAAAAATGACAATTTCATACAGTTTAACCTAAAGTCATAGCTTTCATAAAAATGATTTCTACCTAAATCATCAGCCTTACCTTTTTATCATCTAGAGCAGTAGTTCTCAACCTTCCTAATGCTGCTACCCTTTAATGCAGTTCCTTGTGTTGTGGTGACCCCCAACCATAAAATTATTTTTGTTGCTACTTCATAACTGTAATTGTGCCACTGTTATGAATCATAATGTAAATATCTGATATGCAAGATGTATTTTCATTGTTACAAAGGGGTCGCAACCCACAGGTTGAGAACTGCTGAGCATGGTATTTTTTAATACTTAAAAAAAACCCCCAAAACCTTAATTCCTTCATATATTTTGAGGTGTTGGTACAAATCCAGAAGCAGAGTTGGAGATTTTGATATACCTTTCTTGGCACCTGATAGAACAAGAAGACAAAAAAGTAAGCGTGAAAATAAAACATGGCCTACTTGATAATATGTAGAACAATTACAACTAATGACCACAGGACACATGGTCTCTAAGTGCATGTGGTCATTTACAGTATAACTAACCATGTATTGAGCCTTAAAGCAAATCTCAACAAGTTCAAAGGATGGAAATAAAGACCTCTGCTTTTGAACCCAAACTGACTTGAGCTTCAAATAAATAATAATGGATAACCAGAATATCTTCAAATATTTGGAAGTTAAACAGTATACTTCCAAATGATACAAAACAAACATAACACTGGAAACCAGACCGCCCCCCCCAAAAAAACCCTTAAGCTATGTTTCTATTCAATCAAATTGAATTATCTTATTTCTATTACAAAAACTTTTCGAAGTTTTGAATACCTTTAAAGAGGTGTTTGGTAAATTTTTCATTCAGGTGTTCATAATTATACATACATTCTACTTTAGTTTTTATGACACCCGACTTTGCATTTTAATGACATAGGGTAACTATTGCAGATGGGTACCAGTGCCAAAATATCATAGGTGTTGTCAAACATTTTGTAGTATCTGTGCAGTAATTTGAATTTTATATAACATCTAGCAAAGGTGTCCAGAGAGGACCAAAGTATAGGCAACATTACTTACTGTTCATGAATTCTTAAGGACAGTTGCATCATTCCCAATAATTGGTTGAAGCTTAGATTTCAGTGGAAAATTTAATTGGCAAGTAGGATTTCCTAACATTTCTTTTCTTTGGCAATTCCTCAGTGATTACTACAAAAGTTGCTTTGTTTGTGAGCCTGTGCTGTGCTGTTGTGTTGCCGATATTTGGGATGAGAGGAATGTTAGTGATAGTGTTAAGCTTTATGATCACCTCTCCTGATTCAAGTTGGGTGCTCAGGTAAAGTCTGGTCAGGACAACTTGTTACTGACATTTCCATAATTGCTACAAACTGGTAGCTCTTTTTTTTTTTTTTTTTCCAGCAAAGACTGTCAGTGGGTGGAAGCCTCGAAGGCAAAGCCAGTTAGGGTTAGGTGGCTATAGAAATGAATGCTGATGAATCCTGTTTTCTTGCCACAAATAAATTCTGACTATTTATTTAGTTTGACTATTTTTCCCTGGCAAGAAATATTGATTAGTTCTTTTGAGGTCTCTTAGATTGGGAGGGGTGTTGGTTCTCATTAGGACTTTTCCAGTAGACTGTTCTAAGAAAGAGGAAAGAATTGGATAAATATTTTTGAGTGTATTTCATTTGATGGATGATAGACATGCTTACTAGAAGTCAATGTGATATGGAAAGGTTGTTTCTCAATTATCTGATTAGCAAAAATCAAGAAGTAATAATACTTAGTGTTGTTAGGTCCTTCTGGAGGAGGATGTTCCCTGGTTCTTGGATCCCTTTTCTGTGATGAGCACTGGTGCCCAGCCGATGACCGAGTGATCACAAATGCAAAGCGATCACCATCAATGTATATTTATGGTAGAACAAAGGCCCACAAGCTGTAGGGAAATACATCTCCAAGAGCAAGACGGATCTCTCTCCATGCGTGATAAGACTATGAAGTCTGTCTGAGCAGGGGCCCCTAGCCTGGGTGCCTGGAGACCTTTTTCCCCAATCTCATGCTGAGTGGCTCCAAAGGAGATATCTCTAGTCTGCCATCTTCACACTCCAAAGTCTGAATACACTTTTTATTTTTTTACGTATTTTTTTTTCAGTTTTTTCAGTTTTTGCCAGGGCTGGGCTTGAATCCACCACCTCCAGCATTATGGGGTCAGCACCCTACTCCTTTGAGCTACCTAGTTTGTCCCACCTTTCCCCCCAAGAGGACTGACTATTGCCTCCCCCCTTGGGGGTACCTGACAGGTTGGGGTTACATAACCAACTTTTCAACACTCATTTTTCTTTCTCAGGAAGACAATTTTGCAGGTTTAATTATATGCTAATAGGCCCAGTAGGTCAAGGTCAGTGTAAAGTCTCCTCCCTATCAGTTCTTACTATGGAATCAGAAAATCATCCCCTAGGCAGTAACTGGTTCCTCCCCCACCCCAGCCACACCTTCAGTATTCCATCCTATCAAGTAGAGAAGGTCAGGGGCAAGCCAGTTCCTGTCCTCCCAGGCCCAGCCTCTCCCACACTACCTGTCAGGGAGAGAAACTGTGAGCCCAAAGAGCACATCTTTCCTACTAAGCAGAAAGCAAGAAGCTGGGGGCTGAGGTGGTAATTCCTCCCCAGGTGACAAGAGGGAGGCTGGGGGCCAAGACTGTATGACTGTGTGTCTCTCGGCTTCAGGTGCCCCAGGAGGAGCAGGGCTGAGTGCAGTGCTGTGAGGCAGGACCTGCTGCCTGCTGCCCTGTGGCTGCTGGAGCACAGCCTCTGGCTTGCTTTGGCTCCCACCTACAGGGCTGCTGAGCTCACTGACTCTGAAAAGGAAGGTGCCTTTCCCGTATGCCTCTTGCCTGGAGGTGTGGCTGGTTCTGTGTAACCCTGGCTGTGCTGTGATGCAGGGCATGGCCTAACAGTGTTCATGAGAGTATGGAGAAGTAGATATAAGTATAAGCACAATGTGTTTCCAGAAGATGTTTTAGTACCGTTATTATGTGTATATACAGGTGTGCACGTAATGAATACACATCCCTTTAACAAATCCACTTTTAACAGTATGGCTAAAATATCTTCACAAATACATAAAGATATACGTATAAGATGATCTGTGTAGCATTGTTTAACAGTAAACCAACAAATGAAAACCATCTAAACTCCCATCTATATATAAAGGATGAATTAAATAAATTAATGCAGTAATATAGTGATCATTAAAAAGAATATGTTAGAATGTGTTCTTGGTGAAAAAAGTCAAAGTGTCCTGTGGTATGTATAGTATTGTCTCCTATTTCTGATAATTAAAAGTAGATATATTTATTTGCTTTGAAAACAATAGTCAAACCTTTTAAAGGTAAATAATACTCAGCAATAACTTTCTATTAAAGTATGAAAAGTAACATTTAATGAATGAAGTGATGTGCTGGACATAGATACTGCTATAAGAATTGTGCTCATTGCAGATGGAAATTTATAAATTTCTTTCTGAAAAATAGTTAACATATTAAAGTCTCCTAATACTTTTGCAGGAAGACTACATAAGCATAGAAATAATTACAATAAGATAGTTTATAGACTGCTATCATCTTTCTGAAGCATTTTTATATCCGTTTATTTTCTTCCTTATTTACTCTTTGTTACCTAGTGCAAAAGTGTTTATTAATCATGTTTCCTTTTCTAAAATAAAGAAGTTGAATGATTCATTCTAGAAAAGTACTTTTAGTTTTTAAGATTTATCTATCAAGATGCAAATGCTAAGACTTTACCCAGAAGGCCAAAGATATGCTGAAAGGTCTAAAAGAAAGCCCGTCAAGGACACGTGTGCACTTAAAGCTAGGGGGAGAGATTTACCCATCTTTCCATGCGTTTTCTGTTGGGTTTGGCACCTGTGTTAGTCATTTTCCTCATCTTCTATTCCCCAACTGCCTTCACAGTTCCCAGGTAATTCAAAGAATGCAACAGTAGGAAAAAGTCTAAAGCCACACACTCTCATTAGTCAGTCAGGCCTAAAGTGGAAAGGAATGCATGCATTCACATAACAGAGATTACATTAGCATCTCTGGGTCTTTACTCTCCTGACTGCTGTTCTAAATGATACATACGCACATGTGCACACATGCAAGCATATTAATCCATTTACTTCTTACAACAGCACTGTGAGTAGATATCATTATTATCACCATTAAATAGATGAAAAACTAAGGCGCAGAAGGGTTCGCTAACATAATGGTCAATCAGTGGCAGAACCAAACTGAGCTCTGATTTTTATTATTTGTTAATAGTTTTTTATTATTTCTCTGGTATAATTTACATATGATACAGCTCACTCATTTTAAGTGTGCGCTTGGATTTATCATTTAGCATAATGTTTTTGAGTTTCATCTATTTGTGGTATATCTCAGTAGTTTCGTTAGTTTAATTATATTAATGAAAAGTATTCAATCGTATAGGCACACCATATTTTTTTAATCCATTCTCTAGCTGGAGGACAGAATGATTTGACTTTTTAGATATTATGAATAATGCTGCTTGAGTCCTCATTCTTAAACATTTTGAATTGCTTTTCTGTAATGTATTACGTGTAATATATTATCATATGTATATACATATATAAACATAACACATATATCTCCATATCTTCAATATAGGGGTATATGTATGTGTATATATATATATCCACATGTAAATATATACACACATATTCAAATATGTATCTATAGGCACCTGCATAAACACATATAAATACAAACATAAATATAGATATGTATAAAGGTACACAAAATTTAAAACCTGGAACCATTACAATAATTCCTACATTGTAAGATGTTTTATCTCCCTATAATCTATAATATATGTATTTCCTCTTTGTAAAATATATTCCTAAAACAGTATTTTTAACAATTGAACAAGATTTTATTGTATAATATACATGAACTACTCAGTTTCCTGTATTTTAATAATTAGACTAATTTAAATTTTCTCGATTTTATGTATCTATGTAACTTGTCCTTTTCTGTTAAAGATAAAATGGATGTATGCATTTGAATTATGTAATTAGCTACCATTAGATGTAGTTAGAAATCTAAAAGTGCCTAGCACAGTTCTAAGCATTTTACATATATGTATTATGTTTAATCCTCTTACAAAGGTAATTACTGATATTCTGATGTTACGGAGTGGCCATGGAAGCTCAGTGCAACTGAGTAACTTACCCAAGGCCGTATTGCTAGTATGGAGTGGGATTTAAACCAGACAGAGGTTTTTCCAAACTGGGCCTGTTATTCTTTTGTGTCTATACACATTGCTCTTAGAAGCAAAGTGCAACAAGGTGTAACTTATTAATCACAGATCTTGGAGTATTAGAGCTAGAATAGGACAGCCACAAAAACGTCAGCAACGTACTCTCTTCCAGGCCCTTTATAGTTCTATTCTCATTTCCTCCTTATTAGAGATCGTTGATGTAAAGTTCTTCATTCTATGGACAAGTAAGCTTAAGAAAAGAACACATATCACTATTTACATAGAAATCAAATTTGAGAAGGTAACGCCTTTAACCAAAAGTCAAATGACTGTCGAACATACATCCAAAGTGGACCTCGTTTCCAACTTCATACAAATGGTCCGATTTTAAGTACAGTAATCATGCCACTGATTTGAACATGAGTATTTAGAATATTTAATGAGGAACAAAAAGGAAGAGTATGATTATTACCATCTGTGATATTTCTCTTCCTTTTTTCAAAGACAGTTTTGAATACCTACTTGCAACAAGTACTGAAGCTCAGGTACCAAAACAAAAAAACACCCACACAACAAAACTCCCAGGGAACTTTCATACAGAGATGACATTTTATCTAGGTCTTAAAAGACAGTTGAGCATTCACAAGGTAGAAAAATAGAGAAGCAGGAAAAAGACATCCCTTCTAAGAAAAACATGAAAACATGGCCTGAGCCGGGAAACATTTGGTGAACCAAGGAAATGATGAGTAGAAAATATCTTCACACACACACAGTGATTTCTCCTGTATTCTCCAAACAACGATTTGGTCATCTTATTATCTCATTTTTCCCTTCTTAAATGGTCTGTTTTCATGGCAAATGAACACTGAGGCATTTTTTTTTTAATTTACTGTTGGGGATTCATTGAGGGTATAAGAAACCAGGTTTCACTGATTGCATTTATTAGGTAAAGTCCCTCTTACAATCGTATCTTGCCCCCCAAAGGTGTGGCACACACCAAGACCCTCCCTCCCTCTGTCACTCTCTCTGCTAATCCCTTCCCCACTCCTCCCTCCTTTTTCCTCTCTCTGCTCATCCCCTCCCCTTGTCATTAATTGTCCTCACATCAAAATTGAGTACATAGTATTCATGCTTCTCCATTCTTGTGATGCTTTACTACGAATAATGTGTTCCACTTCCATCCATGTTGGAAAAGGCTATAAAGTCTTCATTTTTTTTAATAGCTGAATAGTATTCCATGGTATACATATACCACAGCTTGTTAATCCATTCCTGGGTTGGTGGGCATTTAGGCTGTTTCCACATTTTGGGATTGTAAATTGAGCTGCAATGAACAGTCCAGTGCAAGTGTCCTTATGATAAACGGATTGTTTTCCTTCTGGGTAGATGCCCAGTAATGGGATTGCAGGATCAAATGGGAGGTCTAGCTTGAGTTTTTTGAGGGTTCTCCACACTTCCTTCCAAAAAGGTTGTATTAGTTTGCAGTCCCACCAGCAGTGTAAAAGTGTTCTCTTCTCTCCATACCCAGGCCAGCATCTGCGGTTTTGAGATTTTGTGATGTGGACCATTCTCACTGAGGTTAGATGGTATCTCAGGGTGGTTTTGATTTGCATTTCTCTAACAATTAGGGATGATGAGCATTTTTTCATATGTTTGTTCACCATTCATCTGTCTTCTTTAAAGAAGGTTCTATTCATGTCTCTTGCCCATTGATATATGGGATTGTTGGCTTTTTTCATATGGATTAATTTGAGTTCTCTATAGATCCTAGTTATCAAGCTTTTGTCTGATTCAAAATATGCAAATATCCTTTCCCATTGTGTAGGTTGTCTATTTTCTTTGGTTGTTGTCTCCTTAGCTGTACAGAAGCTTTTCCGTTTAATTAAGTCCCATTTGTTTATTTTTGTTGTTGTTGCTATTGCCACGGCAGTCTTCTTCATGAAGTCTTTCCCCAGGCCAATATCTTCCGGTGTTTTTTCCTATACTTTCTTTGAGGATTTTTATAGTTTCATACCTTCAATTTAAGTCCTTTATCCATCTTGAATTAATTTTTGTGAGAGGGGAAAGGTGTAGGTCCAGTTTCAGTCTTTTTCATGTGGATATCCAGTTCTCCCAGCACCATTTATTGAATAGGAGTCTTTCCCCCAAGGTATGCTTTTGTTTGGTTTATCGAAGATTAGGTGGTTGCAAGATGTTAGTTTCTTTTCCTGGTTTTCTATTCGATTCCAAATGTCTATGTCTCTATTTTTGTGTCAGTACCATGCTGTCTTGACCACTATGGCTTTGTAAGTATAGCCTAAAATCTGGTATGGTGATGCCCTGGCTTTGTTTTTATTACTAAAATTTGCCTTAGCTATATGGGGGGTTTTTGGTTTCATAAAATGCAGAATAATTTTTTCCAAATCTTGAAAGTATGATGTTGGTATTTAAATAGGGATGGCATTGAATAGGTAGATTGCTTTGGGAGGTATAGACATTTAAAAAATGTTATTCTTCCCAGCCATGAGCATGGTATGTTCTTCCATTTGTTAATATCTTCTGCAATTTCCTTTCTTAGGGTTTCATAATTTTCTTTACAGAGGTCCTTCACCTCCTTTGTTAGGTATACTCCTAGGTATTTCATTTTCTTTGAAGGTATGGTGAAGGGAGTTGTGTCCTTAATTAGCCTCTCATCTTGGTATACAAAGGTAACTGACTTGTGGATGTTGATTTTATATCCTGAGACATTACTGTATTTTTTGATGAACTTCCAGGAGTCTTGTGGTTGAGT
>CAUYQV010067957.1:0-13308 GCA_963574575.1 Galagoides demidoff | reverse complement strand
ACAGGCGCCCGCCACAACGCCCGGCCATTTTTTGGTTGCAGCCATCATTGTTGTTTGGTGGGCCCGGGCTGGGGATTCGAACCCGCCACCTTAGGTGTACGTGGCTGGCGCCTTAGCCAACTGAGCCACAGGCGCCGAGCCGAAATTTTAGAATTTGTCTTAGAAAACAGTCTGTGTAAAATGGAATTTAAAACCATGTGTTGCATAACCATAGGAATATCTGTAGGTGCTAGAAATCCCAGATTGCTCTTTTGCCCCACATATCAAACTGCTTATTGAACTCTAGTCTTTGGATGTATACTAACCTTCAAACACACAATGTCAATAACAAAGACCCATCTTCAAGCTGGCTTCTTTTTCATTATCCTGTGTGTATGTGAGCATGTGTTTTGATACTACCATCTAAACAGTTGCCTGGGTCAGGCATGGTGGTGCGTGCCTGTAATTCTAGCACTCTGAGAAGCTGAAGTGGGTGGATTGCTTGAGCTCAGGAGTTTGAGATCAGCCTGAGTACAAGCAAGACATACTCTCTGCTAAAAATAGAAAGATTAGCTGGCCATCCTGGTGTGTGCCTATAGTCCCAGATACTTGGGAGGCTGAGGCAAGAGGGTTACTTGAACTTAAGGAGTTTGAGAGGTCACTCTGAGCTATAATGATACAACCATATTCTACCCAGAATGATAGAGTTAGACTCCATCATAAAACAAAGCAAGAAAACAGTTGCCCAACCTAAAAATTTGGGAGTTATCTTTGACTTGTTTGTACTCTTTGAAGATATAGGAGACATCACCACTCTTAAACCTAAATTTCTTTTATATAGCCACTCTTTTTCATCTCTGCTTCTTCATGCTACTACCCTAGTTCAAGCCATTGCCTGCCATCTCTGGAACTCTGATCTCTATTACCACCAACTTCCTACAGTCACTCTTAACACTTCACATCTGATCATGTTCCCTTCTCCCTCAAAACCTTTGCAGTGGCTTGCCATTCTCTTCATGGGAACACTAAACTCCTGAAACTGCTTTATAAGGCCCTCTAGTCTCATTTGTACCATTTCATTCTTTGCCTAAGTGATGCCAGCTTTTTCATACATACTGCTTTCTGTTACCCAGAATTCTACTTGCTTCCCATCCCTGGTTTATCTGGTTAATGTTAATTCCTACTGTATTTTATAGGTCATAGTTTAAACATCACTTCCTCAGGAGAATCTTTTCTTGAATTGTAGGCTAGCTTTATTTGTTCTTCTTACTCCCTGTACTTTTCCCATTTTACAGTCCTTATCACACTGTTTTAGATATTAATCTCAGTAGAAAGAGAGACCATGTGAGTCTTGACTTATTTACTGCTTTTTTCTCAGAGCTTAGTTGAATACCTCACCCTCAGTAGGTGCTCAGTAATTATTGATGAGTGAATTTCATTTAATATGGAATCATTGCTGTTTATATCTGTATTGTGGAAAGCACCAGTTTAGGTAAAAGTAGAAGTCCTAATCATTTTATTCCATTTTAGATTCCACAGTGTTTTTCACAAGAACAGTAATATTTAAAAGCAGTGGAAGGAAAATAGTGACCTATTAAATTAATTATATTCTGCTTACTGATCTTCTGGTTTCAATTAAATATTAATAGAATAGTGCTTCTCAATTTTTGATTAAAAATAATCCCAACACCACTCAGTGTAGTCCCTTTAATATCAGTGACTTACCAGCTTACAGTGGCAGTATTTGTTCCTTGGGGGCTGCGTTTCAGAATCTCAGATGTGGGTAATGTGTAAAAGGTGCCGTCACCCTTATTTCTTCATTGAGTTGTATCCTTTCTCATCCATTGAGATACGTGTTAAACTTAAGAGTTGTGTAAAATAATTAGGGCTAAAACCTAAATTAAACATGGGGATATTAAGAGGTACAGTAGAGGTCCTCCTCACTGATGAGTTTGATAGGTAGGCAGTTAACTGATCAAATTGGTTAAAGCGAGGAATCATTTAAAAAATGATATGTATACGCTGTAAACATTTTGTTTCTATTTAAAACACAGAAATGTGTGTCCATTCTTTAATCTTCTCATTTTGAGTAATGCGCTTTCAGAATATGCTTTCTTTGATTGAATTTTCTCTTATTCTTCTTATATATACCATATCTGTGAAATATTATCTGTGAATCTACTTTTAGTCTACTTAAAGTAGAGATAGATTATAAAGATCTTTGTGAAGTAATCTGAGTGTAAAATACTTACAGGCTTTTGTGATTTTTTTTTGCCCAAAGGTTTTTAAGCTTTTTTCCCTGGTACTTTTTTTTTTTTTAATAGATGGGATCTCTCTCTGTTGCCCAAGCTGGAGTGTGGTAGCACAATCATAACTCATTGCAGCCTTGAATTCTTGAGCTCACGTGATTCTCTAGACCTCACTTTTATTGTCTTTCAAAAGCACTTGGTCCAGGTTCTGTAATATCTCTCTTTATGCATTCATATTTCATTAGTTCATATACTTTTGATTTCTATTTTATAATTATAAAAAGCGTAATTAGCATGAGAAAAACCAAAAACTGACTTGGGGTAACCATATACTTTAGTTTGTGTACTAGGGAATAGACCATTAATCTTGAACATTCCATGTTTTATGGTAATAATATTTTTTTTGAGACAGTCTTACTGTGTTGCCCTTGGTAGAGTTTTGTGGTGTCACAGCTCACAGCAACCTCAAACTCTTGGGCTTAAGTGATTTTCTTGCTTTAGCCTCCCAAGTAGCTGGGACTACAGGCGCCACCACAATGCCCAGCTTTTTTTTGTTGCAAATGTCTTTGTTTAGCTAGCCCAGGCTGGGTTTGAACCCGCCACCCTCAGTGTATGTGGCTGGCTCTGTAACCACTGTGCTATGGGTGCTGAGCTGGTAATAGTATGTTTTATATTGAGAAAGGTCTTCTTAGTCCAATGAATCAGTTAAATTGGAACATGTTAAGAGAGCTATTTTTTTGTTTTTTGTTTTTGGAAACAGAATCTCACTCTGTTGCCCAGGTCAGAGTAATGTGGCTTCAGCCTAGCTCATAGCAACCTCAAACTTGTGTTCAAGTGATCCTCCTGCTTTAGACTGCCACAACACCCAGCTACCTTTTCTATTTTTATTAGAGATGGCATCTCACTCTTGCTCAGGCTAGTCTTGAACTCCTGAGCCCAAGGGATCCTCCTTCTTAGACCTCCCAGAGTGATAGAATTATAGGCCTGAGCCAACAGAGCTAATTTTTGATGATAAAGATCTTGTGCAAGCCCAGTTTTTCCCTCTAGCAATGTATTTAAGCTTTTTTTTTTTTTAAGGCTTATGATGTTTATGTGTATTTTTTTCTTCTTTTATCTTTGAAATACTGTTTGCTAAAAGTCGTATTTACATATTCTTTGGATAGAAGAAAGCAAATATATCATTTACAATCATATATATTTCATCAGATGGAATGAGGTTAATCTACGGATAAAAATGTTTTAACTGTTAGGAGTGGAAATATTGTATTATTATTAGAATCAAGAAAATAAGGTTTTATAAAGTAGCTAGATCAGTATCATGTAATATATTGCATATGTAGTAACAATTACTATTATCTGCTAAATGTATTTTTAATGCTCAATTTAATTACCTTAATATACATCTTTTTATTTTTCATTTTACAGACCAGGAAATTGATTCAGAGAGTCTAAATAACATGCCTAAAGCCATATTAGGTATTAAATGGTAGGCTGGGTTTGAATTTAGGTGTCTCTTGGTTTTAAAGTATACAATAGTCTATGTTATTGGTTAAGTTTTTTAAAAAATTTATTTAATTTTGGGCTATATGTCTTTTTTAGATGAAGAAAATAGTTTACATGTGGTGGTAAACTGTGGAGAAGCGTTACTGAAGAATAACACTTACTGGCCTCTTGTTAGTGATTTTATTAATATTCTTTCTCATCAAAGTGTTGCTAAGAGATTTTTGGAGGATCATGGTTTGTTAGTTACATGGATGAACTTTGTATCTTTCTTTCAAGGTATGAATTTTTACCCTTTTTGTTAATTTTTTTTCAGCTTACAAAATGCCTGTTCCTAAACTGTTAAATACTGATTAAAATTTAATAGTACATCTATTCATACACATAAATGTCTCATTATTTGAAATAATTGTTATTTGTAAGTACTTTAATAAATTGTTTATGAAAACAGAATTGGAAAATGTCAAATTATTAAAAAAGAAACAGGTGTGGAAGTTTTTAATCATCTTAAAACATTAATCTAGAAATGTGAAATCTATGCTCCATTAAAGATACGTAACACTTTTATAAAAATTTCAACTAACATCAATTAAAATTGTTTTGATTTTCTTATTTAAAGATATTACATTTGTTATGTAAGAGAGAAATCACAAGGTGTTTGTAGCTTATAAAAACATTCTAAAAAGACTAGATCATTTTAAATAATGTACTTATTTCTGTATATATTATACCATTTATGCATTTAGGTGCATATTTGCAACTTGGAAATGTTTTACTTGATTTTTAATCTGAATGCTTGCTTTCATTTGACAAGATTTATGTCTGCTTTAATTTTTGCAAGGTATGAATTTAAACAAGCGAGAGCTAAACGAACATGTGGAATTTGAGTCTCAAACCTACTATGCTGCCTTTGCTGCTGAACTTGAGGCCTGTGCACAGCCAATGTGGGGGCTCTTATCACATTGTAAAGTTAGGGTATGTTGGAAATATTTTTGTTAATTCCTGTATTTTCTTTAAAAATAATTATGTAGGCTTGGGGCCTGTGGCTCAAGCAGCTAAGGCACCAGCCGCATACACCTGAGCTTGCAGGTTTAAATCCAGCCCGGGCTCACTAAATAACAATGACAACTGCAATCAAAAAGTAGCTAAGCGTGGCAGGCGCCTGTTGTCCCAGCTACTTGGGAGGCAGAGGCAGGAGAATTGCTTGAGCACAGGAGTTGGAGGTTGCTATGAGCTGTGATGCCATCCATGGCACTCTACCCAGGGTGACAGCTTGAGGCTCTGTCTAAAAAAAAAAAAAAAAACATATATATATATATATATATATATATATATATATGTAAGGAAAAGGTTTGTGAAAAGGGGTTTATATACAACATACAATGTTTAATTCTGTTTCAAATTGAATTCAGCTTTGTGAAAACTGACCAGTGGGTAATTATTTTCTTAGGCAAGTTGGAACTCATCTGTATTATTAGATCTTCACAGACTGCCCCTATTGTGAATAGTCTTTGGAACTATTATAAGTTCCAAAACTATTAATAGTAATTCTTTACATTCATTATTAATTGTTTTGTTTTACCAACTATCAGTTGTCTAATGCTTCTTTTCTTTTAAGGAGTGGGAGAATCTTCAGCAAAGTTTATAATTCTAAGATTCCAAACACAAAATCTATATAAATGTCACAAAACTTCCAGCTGTTGATATATCGTATATATTATTATACAAGCATTGGTTTGATGGGTGTCCAGAAACCTTGGGCAGTCCAGAAAAGTGGAATCCTTTGACTTTATTAAATTAAAAACTTGACTAAGATTTTGATATATGGACCCTAAGAAGTCCAGCCTGTTAGCCTGAGCTGGACTCATGCTGGACAAGATTTTATAGTGGAAATATTTAAAAGCCCTGAATTCTAGTCTTGGCTTAGTTTCTTTCTACGTGGATGACGTAGTCAACTCATTTAAAACTATTTGACCTTCTCAGTCTATTTTATTCTTAAAAAAGAAAAGGGAAATGGGACAGTCAATCTTACTCTCCCTCATAGGTTATTATGGGGCTGTCTTCCATGTATGTGTTTCTCCGAATCAGGCATCTTCAAACTATGGCCTGCAGGCCACAAGCAGCCTGCCTAGGACATTTATCTGGCCCGCCGGGTGTTTTTGCCCCTGCTGCCTGTCCTGCTTAGCAGCCGACTCGTCCTGGGGCCTGCAGTCCAGCCCTCCAGCGGTCTGAGGGACAGTGAACTGGCCCCTTGTTTAAAAAGTTTGAGGACCCCTGCTCTAAACAGATTTATATTTTCTTCATTAGTTCAGCTATTCTCTAAATGCAAATGATTCACAACTTCATTACATATAGTCTTAACAGTTTCACATTTCTGACAGGTCTGGTTATTTATGTAGGTCTCCTTTTAGACACATGAATTTCTTCTTCTTCCAAATTCTGTTTTAAGCAAAGATATTCATAGGCTACTTACAGTACTCATATGTTCTGCTCTCCCTTTTTAACTGTGTAAAATATACATAATGTAAAATTTGTCCCTTTAATCATTTTAAGGTGTACAATTCATTGACCTTAAGTGCATTCACAATGTTGTACAACCATCACTACTATCCATTTCCAAGACTTTTATATTAGCCCAAAAGAAACTCTGTACCCCTTAAACAACAACATGAGGGAATTTATAATATTTGGAAGTTTCTGGAAATGAAACTTGATTTAATTCTACTTAAAATCTATTTTAGCTTTCATTTGTAGCTTTTAGAAATGTATAAAAGGAAGTATATTGTGTTATTGTGTGCTTTAATTTTCGTATTTGTTATTGGTTGTTTATTAAGGAATAATTTCTTGAAATGGCAGATACAGTGGTCATCTTAAAATCATTTTGCCATTACATATGTAGTGCATATAATTAATATTATGTTCCATAAGTAAGTTGATGTTGAAAATATACATGTTTATTTACTATAAAATTTACCTATATTTATTATTTTAGGAAACTCAAGAATATACCCGAAATGTTGTTAGATACTGCCTTGAAGCACTTCAAGATTGGTTTGATGCTATTAACTTTGTAGATGAGGTATGTATATTTTTAATAGATGTAAATGTATTTAAGAAAAGAAATATTAGGTCCTGCTTAATGCTAAAAATAATGAAAATCTTTTTGTGTGATAGAGAAAGAAATCAGAGTGAACATAATATTAGGCTTAAAAAAAGAGAAATTGAAAGAGGAGACCTGTTCTTTGACATTTAGGAGATTCTAGAGTGTACTAATGTGTGCTGTTTTCTAGAGAAGAGTGGCATATTTTCTCTTTCTGTTACTAAGTATGTATGTTTCATTATTTCTCAGGACTGAAAATTAGTTTCAGTTGAATATGTATAAATGTGCAAACATGAGGAGAGATTAATGGAGGGGATATCACAACTTTATTGAGTATTGTTTTTCTTTTCAGGATATGTAGGAAAAGATGAACTTGAACAAAGGTGATTGTTATTAATAATGGACTTAGAAGAATTGGCACAGGACTTGGCTATGTATGAATTGAACAAATGGTCTCTTTTATTTATCTATCTATCTATCTTCTTTTTTTTTTTTTGAGACGGAGTCTCAAGCTGTAACCCTGGTAGATTGCCATGGTGTCATAGTTTACAGCAACCTCCAACTCTTGGACTCAAGCTATCCTCTTGCCTCAGTGTTTCTATTTGTTAGTAGAGACAGGGGTCTTGATTTTTGCTCAGGCTGATATAGAATGGGGAGCTCAAACAATCTACCTTCCTTGGCCTCTCAGAGTGTTAGGATTACAGCCGTGAGCCACTGCCCCTAGTCCAAATGGTTGCTTTTGTTAGCCAAGTTTACCATCAGAAGCTTCTGTATTCCTCTTATGAAGTAGGATCAGAATATGCCACATGCAGAAGGAAAAACATGGTTTACGCAATTTGATCCCACCCTTCCATCTGATTTCTAAATACTGGGCATATACAGGCGGTCATCCCTAAAGTCATCATACATAGGGGAAATAGAAAATTGTGGCTATATGTACCTTTATTTATAAAATATTCATCATCACCAAAAATATTTACAAAATATTCTCTACATATTGGGAACTCTTTGTAAAATTTTATAATGAATATTTTGTAAACAAAGGTACACGAAGGCACAATTTCCTGGTTTCCCTATGTATAGCGACTTTAGAGGGGATCTTTGGGACACCCAGTAGAACTCTTACTCTCTGTGTATGTATATTTGGCACAATCACAGATTTACTGAGAAGTTGGGTATATAAAGAACTTTCTTTTCTTGAATTATTTGTGAGTTAAGTTATTGCTCTTTTACCCCCCCAAATACTTCAGTTTGTATTTCCTACCAACAAGGACCTTGTCTTCTATAATCAGAATATAGCTACACAAATACATTATTACCATCTAATCCAATGATGTCCTTTGTAGAAAAAGAATCACATATTGTATTTTGTTATCATCTCTCTAGTCTCCTTTTGGAACAGTTTCTCAGTCTTATTCTCCTTTTTCAGACAGTGACAGTTTGAAGAGTATGGACAAGTTATTTTATAGAATTTCATTTAATTTGGATTTCCCTCATGATTAAGTTCATATTATGTATCTTTTTCAGGAATATTGTAGAAGTGATGTAGTCTTCTCATTGCATCTTACCTGGTGGTTTGTGATTTGTATTTATTCTGTTATTGATGATGTTACCTTTGGTTACTTAGCCCTGGTAGTTCTGGGTCCAGAGCCCATATCTCTTCACCATAAAAGTTACCCTTTTAATCATTGCAATTAATATGTGTATTGTAAAGATATACTTTGAGGTTATACAAATATATAGTTTTCTCATCCAATATTTATTTTTTGGAATAGGGTCTCACTCTGCCACTTTGGCTTAGAGTGCAGTGACATGGTCACAGCTCTTGGGCTCAGGCAGTCCTCCTGTCTTAGTTTCCCAAGTAGCTAGGGCTACAGCTGTATGCCACCTTGCTGGCCTGATTTTTCTTTTTCTTTTTCTGTAGAGACAAGGTCTAACTGTTTACCATGCTGGTCTTGAACTCTGGCCTCAAGTGATCTTCCCACCTCAGCCTCCCAAAGTACTGAGATTATAGTATTCATTTATTTTTATCTGTGGGGATTCATAATTCCTATTTTATTGAGTGGGTGAGAAGCCATCACTATTATTATTTAATGCTCAGATTGTTTCAGATTTGGCCAGTAAAAGCCCCTTCAAGCTGGTTTCTGTGTCCTTTTGCTTGTCCATCATTCTGTGAGTACATCCTGGTTTTCTGACCTAATAGGATATTTCAAGCTTACCTTTATAGTTTCCCTATTCCATTCCTAGAATCAGTCATTTCTTTATGGATCCTTGGTCACTTTTAGGGTATTTAGAAAGATCTGGGTGCTAGGTGTGCATTGCTGTTGGGTTGTCACTGCTTGCAGGCCCTCACAGTGAACATGGGATCTATATGTATGTACGTATACAAATTGCTGTATTCATTTTTCTGTCTCTATGGAGTCAAATCTATAAGTTCAGATTTACATGTTTAATTATGGCACCAAAGGACTTACTCTAGTTTTCTTCAACAGAGAGAAAGCTGACTTTCACCATTATTGATATATTTACTTACTTAGAAAAAATTTTATATTTATATATTTGTATTTATATATTTTTATATGTTACTAAGTCTGTCATCTCTGTTGCCTCTTTCCCTGTAGGGCTGTCCCCTTTTCCCTGCTTTGAGTTTGAGTCCTCATCTTGTTACCTTTTCCCTCATATGTATGTACCTTCCTCATCTGCCTTGGGCTCTGACTGCCCACTTTGAACTGCCCTTCTTTGAAGAAGACCGTATCACCTTATTTGTGCTTTGACCACCCACACCAGGCTTTTTGTCTTTTTGGAGATTCATGCCATTTTGCTCTGGCTATTTTTCTTGTTTTGTTTTTTTCTGAGTCAGTCTCATTCTATTGTCCATGCTGGAGTACCGTGGCAATTAGCCTTCAACCTAAATCTTGTCCATTTGCATTCTGATTCCACCTTCAACAAATCACCTTGATTTTTCAGACCAGTTGTCTTTAGTCTTTAAGTTTAAACTTTGTTTATATAAATGGAAATGAGTCAGTCTTCAGAGTGTAATTCTCCAGCCTCCACACAGCTTTGTCCTACTTTCAACCTGCTTTATTCCTTCTTTGCCTCATCCAAGATTAATCCCTCAGCAGGAGCTTTTCTCAACATGGTCTCATTGGTATTTGAAACATTGGGAATTATTATTGAAATGGTAGCAGCACTAAGACAACAGGAAGATTGAAGTGGGGGAAAATTATACACAGAGAATTAGGTAGCAAATGACATGAAATTAATGCATGGTTAGAATCAAGAGTGGAGTTAATGACAGAATCATAATACGCTATATAGAACTGCTGAACGCAAGGAAATTATATGTATGTTTTCACACATAAATATTTCTAGGAAGATATAGAATGTTGCAAAGAATTTAAATGGATTTTTAGAAGAAGAGAAAATGAGTTTAGAATTTAAGGAATCAAATAGTATGTTATGTTTTTATATAGTGTTTAAAATTTTTCATTGTCTTCCCATCTTCTTTTTGTAGTTATACAGTAGAAATGCAGAGATATTAAACAACACACCTGTAGTTATGTAGCAAATTATTGGTAGCTCTGGGTCCAGAGCCCACATCTCTCAATTTCTTGTCTGGCAGTGGTTTCAACTGTGCTGGTTATTGGCAGTGGAAAGAGCTTTAAAGCAGGGGAATTTGAGTATAAATGGGGCTCTGCCATGCTCCAGCTAGTTACAGGACCCTAGACAGAGTTTTAACAATTTTATTTCATATGTATTTGTGTATGTGTAGTGGGGGGAGATAGAGTCTTACTCTGTTGCCCCAGACTGGAGGGCCATGGCTTCAGCCTATGTGATAGGAGATGAGACTGGAAAGGTAAGCCCTGTCTTCTAAGCAGTTGGAAAGTTATCAAGAGATAAAAGCCACGGGGAGTCACTAAAAGATTGTGAGTGTAAGAAGTTAAAGATTAAATTAGTGTTTTAGGAGGGCCATGTTCTGACAGTATATAAAGGTTTAAATAAGGAGAAAATATGTTAGTCAATATCCTTTTAACTGCAAGGGGGAGACTAACTTAAGGCATCGTAAGTTAAGGGAGAGGAATCTATAACGGTGTGGAATGGACTGGAAAGCTGAGTAGGAAGGAGCTCCTGTCTCTCTGCTTTGCTTTGTCCTATATAGCTGCTCATCTTTGCGGCTTTTTCTGTATATCTTTGCCCATATGGTGAAATGTTGCATTCTTATAGTTGCCTAATGTTACTATTGCAGGCATACTCCAACACTGTCTAGGAATGTATCTGAGTCCCAGCACTAAATATTGAGAGCCTGAGGGAAGGTTACTTAGGTGCAGTGTAGAAAGGGAGAAGAAAGATTTAAGAGATAACTTAAAAAATCAAACTTAATTCAGTGTCTCATCAAATGTAGGAGGTTTGTGAGAAGGAAGGAGTCTACATTTTGGGTTTAAATTACTGGTTATCTGGGGAAGAAACATTGAGTTTTAGGGCAAAGATGTGGAGTTTGGTTTGGGCACACTGTATTTCTGGTCCCTGTGGGATATTAAGTTGATGTTCAGTAGATACTTATTTTTTCTCCTATCCCAGCAGCAGTTCAGTTCAGCAGACACTTGAACGTAAGATTTGGAGTTTAGGAGTGAGATTTCTGCAGGGAGAATGGGGACCGAAGACCGCATTCTGGGCAAGGGAAAAATACCCCCAGAAAAAGGGCAAAAAAGAGAAATAAGCTGAGCAAGGTGGAATAAAAACAGTTTAGCTAGTTTTCTTTTAAGCCAGCAGCTAAATTACTTATCTAAGCAGTTCCTGCTTTTATCACAAGCCTGGCCTGTAAGGGATACAGCTTGCAAACACCCCTGCTGGGTTTGTAAACACTCTGAAGAAGTAATGGCTGTAGAAAGAAACTGTGTGCAAGGCCTAGGAAGGAACATTAACCAGGCCGTCCCCTGCCCAGTCAACAGTCAAAACAAATACCCATTGTGGGGATCTGTATTATAGCCAGGACAGAGATCCAAGGGAACAGCTCAAGCCCTGAGATATGGGCTGGAGGGCTTGTATCTCCTTATCACACAGGAAGACACCCCTGGGTGGAGATCAGAGGAGAAGTTTTCTGCTCTACTGATTCTTCAGAGGAGCCTTACAGCATCAGGGTGTCTGTTGCACAGAGAACTATAGGGATTTAACCTCCCCCAAGAAATCTGTGTGTGTGACCACAGATTGGAAGTTGCCCCCACACAAGGCTCAGGTTTTGGATTTCTCAAGGCTGTTCAGACCTTTAAAGTTAATGGTTATAAATAGAGTAAGAACTAACATGCTTACTCAGAGAAACTGCTGACTTTTTTGTTCCCTTCCTCAGCTTACCCTCTGGGCTAAATGAGATAATAAGCTTCAATAAAAGCTGAGTGAACAGCTCAGGGCCACTCACTGAAGCCCCACAAGTTAGCAGTGGTCCCCTGTGTTTCCCACCTTGAAAACTCTATTCTGCTTGTCTGGCTCTTTTTCTCTCACTGCTTTTAACTTTACTTTTCTTCAATAGATCCCCACCAGTCCCACAGGTCTTTTTTTGAGATAGAGCCTTACACTGTCCCCCTGGGTAGAGTGCTGTGGCATCACAGCCCCCAGCAGCCTCCAACTCCTGGGCTCAAGTGAGTCTCCTGCCTCAGCCTCCCAAGTAGCTGGGACCATAGGCACCTGCCACAGCACCCGGCTATTTTTTTGGTTGCAGCTGTCATTATTGTTTGGTGGGCCTGGGCTGGATTCGAACCCACCACCTTAGGTGTATGTGGCTGGCGCCTTAGCCACTTGAGCCACAGGCACTGAGCCGGTTCCACAGGTCTTAAAGGATCCTGCTCCTGGGGTGGGACCCCAGTGATTTCTACTGAGATTTGGAAATTACCTGGCATGAGTTAGCAGTTGAAGATGTGAACTTGGATAAAGTCAGCTATAACGTGAAAGAGAGCAGAGACTGGAATCCAGGGACCACAAGTGTATATAAGGAGTGAAAAAAGAAGAGTTTTTCAAGTGGCCAATCTGTGACATTAGACAAGGAGGGAGTATGGAGTTTAGCACTACAGAAGAATATAATGAGTTTAGGATTTGCTAAAGACCTGAAAGATAGGTAGAGTCTATGGCTTAGTATTTAATAGCAATATGTATTGGGTATTATGTTGTTTTACTTATTCCTTATAGCCGTCCTACCATCATTACCCCTATTTTTAGGTCAGACAACTTAGGCACAGAGAGGTTAAGTAACTTACTCACAGTTTTATAGCTGTAGGCAGGGTTTGAACTCATGCAGTCTAGTTCTTTTTTTTTAATTAAATGATAGCTCTGTACATTAATGCAAACATAGGGTACAGTGTAGTGTTTTCATATACAATTTGAAATATTTTCATCAAACTGGTTAACATAGACTTTATGTCATTTACTTAGTTATTGTGTTAAGACATTTATACTCTAGTTTTAGAAAGATTCACTTATACCCTTATAAGA
>CAUYQV010067955.1:0-13636 GCA_963574575.1 Galagoides demidoff | reverse complement strand
TGTGGGGACCACACTTGGAAAAGCACTGTTCTATTTGTTGCTTGGAAATTCTTTGTTGTACAACTCAAACAGATACATTGAATCTATAGATGAAAGAAGGGCCTAAGATCTAGAGTGGGTATGGGGTGGTGCTAAACTGTCAACTCAGAATGTGGAGTCTGCTGTTCACTACTTACCACAGCAGCAGACACAGTACCTAGAACAGTGTTCAGTGAGTAGTTCATGCGAATCATGTCCGGATAGCAATTCTTCATTCATTCCTTCAATTCCTACCATGGACTGCACCCTGTGCCCTCGGCTCTGTCAGATGGTCTTATGGGAAGATAAAATGGAGAAAAAAACAAGTAAAACTATCTCTCTCCTCAGAGAAATAAGAATAAACTAAATAAGTTATGTGGAATGTCAGAAAGTGATCACTGGGCTTGGCGCCCATAGCACAGTTGTTACGGTGCCAGCCAGGTACACTGAGGCTAGCAGGTTCAAACACAGCCTGGAACAGCTAAAACAATAATGACAAGTGCAACAACAACAACAAAGAAGAGCCAGGTATTGTGGCGTGCACCTGTAGTTCCAGCTACTTGGGAGGCTGAGGCAAGAGAACTGCTTAAGTCCAAGAGTTTGAGGTTGCTGTGAGCTGTGATGATACAGCACTCTACTGTGAAGGTGACATAGTGAGACTCTGCCTCAAAAAAAAAAAAAGAAAAAGGAAAGGAAGAAAGTGATCATTGCAATGAGGAAGAAAAATGAGAGAATCAGTGTTGGGGAACAGACTATAAACTTAAACACTATGATCAGAGCAAGCCCTTCCTAAATCCCCTGAAGCCCTATCAAACTCATTCATTAAGAATATGGAAGAAAAATTATCCAATGTACACACCCCTATTATGAAATTAATTTAAACCTTTTTATATGAAAGCTATAACCTAATAACAACCTAAGGATATAGGGCGGGGGAGGGAGGGGGGAGGGAAGGGGGAATGGGGGGAGGGAGGGGGAAGTGGGAGGGAGAGGAATTCAAGGGTTCACTCCTGTGGTTCATCTTACAAGGGTACAAGTGAATCTTTCTACCAGTAGAATATGAACATTTTAACACAATAACTAAGAAAGTTACATGAAGGCTATGTTGACCAGTTTGATGGAAGTGTCTTGGATTGTGTGTGAAAACACCACACTGTACCCCCATAGTGCATTAATGTACACAGTTACCATTCAATAAAAAATAAAACTTAAAAATAAAGAATATGTTTGCCCTCTGTACTGCTTCACCAGAATGCCTGAGACTGGGTCACTTATAAACAACAGAAATTTATTTTCTAACAGCTCAGAAGCCTGTGAAGTCCAAGATCAAAGAGCTGGCACTGATTGTCTGCTGAGGCCCTTCTTGCTGTGCCCTGACATGGCAGAAGAGCAAAATAGCCAGCAAGCCCAATGCTGTGTGAAGCCGCCTCTTATAAGGGCCTGAATCCCAGTAACAGAGACATGCCCTTATGCCTAATCCCCTCTTAAAAGCCCCACCTCCTGATGCTGTCACTGGCAACACCAGAATCTTGGAGGAGACGTATTCACACCATAGCAATACTCCTTGAGCTCCTGGCTGCTGCAGTTCAGGCTGGGCACCAAAATACTACAAATTACAGCCAGCAGATAGATTTGATCCTCCAGGAGTTTACAACTTGTAGGCCCAAAATAGAGGATATAATTACCTAGTGTTTGTCCTGCTGTACCCACCTTCCAATTACTAACAACCTCCTAGATGTAGCTGCAGAGAACACTTAAAACATTCTTTTTTTCTTTATTAAATCATAACTGTGTACAGTGATGCATTTATGGGGTACAGTGTACGATTTGATATACAATGTGAAGTGCTTACCTCGACCTGATTAACACATTCTTTAAGCGTATACCCGGGGCACTGAGAAACTAGTAGAAAAACACACATCTCTTTTCTCATCTTCGGTCTATTACTCTTCCAAGCTTTAAAAAGAAAATGTTGAGAGAGAAAAAGGTAGTAACGTTTTCTTTTACATTTTTACATTTGAAAATTAGTGTCTTCTTCGCTCCCAAAGCTCTTCTGCAGGTGATCTCACATTTACAGGATCAAAAGAGGGAAAGAATTTAAAGAGCTGGTTCAACTTTACAACTCCAGAATGAACCTATTATTCTTCTTAAGCGAGTAGATGTGAATTGTACACATTCTCAGGCCTGCTGGGGGAGAGAGTTAAGAGGACTATACAAAGTAACATGCAAAGTTTTTAATGTTTCAATAAAGTAGTGGTGGAGCTCATTAAGCCAATTGGGAGAAGTGTCCTCTTGCACCTGAGGCAGCCTCGGAATCGACTTGCCTGTTTGTACACATGGCTATAAATACAGAGAACTAATCATTCTTCTTTGACTACACAATAAGTCAAACTCAATAAAGCAATTCCTGGTTTCTCTTGTAAATATGAACAAGACTAGAAATACGGAAACTTCATTTAGTATCCTGGTACAACATAACCACAATACTTTGAGAGGTTCTTATTGAAGTCAAAGCAGTCATTCATCCTTTTCTTTCTTTCTTTTTTTTTTTTTTCTGTTGGGAAAAGTGAAGAAGAGGGTCTTGCTCTGGTACCTGGGCCAGAGTGCAGCTGTGTCATTATAGGTCATTGTAACTCCAAACTCCTGGGCCCAATCAATTTAATCTTCCATCTTAACCTTTAATCTTCCATTATCTCTAATATTCCTCCAATCAATTCTACTTCTCTTCCCTAAATGCTCTGAGTAAAAGAAATAACTCTGAAAATACAGAAATTAAAATTGGACACCATATGTGAATAAGGGCCTAGCATGCCCCAGAACTTGCAAATAACCTAGTAATTTAAAAACATCCCAGTATCACATTAGCTTTTTAAATGAAAGCACAATATTGTTTATGAAAGGGCTTACTAGGCTACTTAGTTGCCAAGTAAAAATTTCATTGTTCTTTTAATAAACAGAGATAGGTAAACCATCAATTCTTTTTAATGTTTTATTTCTTGAACAATTAACCTTTAAAATCCATATTCTCAAGCCACATTTTAAGATAAGGGTTAAAAATTACACAAAAGGAGAAAGAATTTTTTAACTGATAAACTAAATGAAATAGGACTTCTCTAGTAGCTAATAAAGCATGTCTTTTCACATTTGTAAACTCAGTAAAGGCCACTTCAATACAATGGAGAAGTGTATATTCGTGCTCAGTTCATTAGTTTTAGTACGCCCTGCTAAAATATCTTACTTGCATTTTTGTATCTGCCAAGATGTCAGTTCTGACGTGACTCTCTTCGGGCGAAATGTGGTTTGGCCTTTCCTCATTTTTCGCTGACACAGAAAATGAACAGTTTCTTACCATCATTTAAGATAATGCTATCTGAATCCTGGCAAGTCCGAGCATAAATGAGGTGCACGTGTCAAGTCATCTGCAGAAAGGTACAATTTTACAACTGGCTGGATTAGTTCAGGGCATGAAAGTTTAGCAGCTAGACTAACCAATTATAGAAATACTTCTAACTGAAGAAAAATGTTAAAATACACGAAGACAACCAGCTTTTAATGTCCTCATTTCCACTTGTGTCTAACATTTAACTCTAATCTAATGTATATGCAAGTTGCTTCCTGCAATGTTAAGCATTAGCTATAACGCACCCTTATCTAGAGTACATTGGATGATTTGAGTTGGCCATTAAAATATTTAAATTGAGCACTTAAGTACAGTTTAGAAAATGATATTCTCTACATTTGAAATAACCATAAATAAAACTCTCTTTAAATTATTATGGAAGAATAATGCTAAGTGAAAAAAGCAGAATACAAAATTGAATTTACACTGTAATTGCAACTATATAAAATTGGTTATGCATGCAAACAAGATTGGGAAAAAACATGGAAGACACAAGTGATTTGTTAAGGAGGTAGATTGGAGGGGTTTCTTTAAGAAAAATTCTATACTTTTTACAAGGTTATCTATATAGTTTTCAAAAATATCAGAACTATTCTGGGGAAAAATTATCTTTTCTCCTCTTGGATGTAATGTTTTCTTATTGATGGTAATTTTAGTTATCAAAACATAGGAAAGATAGTTTGAGTGTCAGGGAAGCCAAAAGCTATTTTTTTTCAAAGAAATTTATTTTTAAAGTGCATGATATTATTGTAGATATACTAATGCATAATCTTTACACAGACATTATTATCATTCATCAGTAACACTGCAGTTCTCAAAAATACTAGTCTTCCAACCAGAAGTAATCACAGAATCATAATAAAGACAAATGAACTAAATTACTGATGAAGTTGAAAGTTGCAGTATTTTGATTAAACAGCCAGCAGGAATTGTCAGACTAATTAACTCAGGGTCAAGCTGCTGTTGAACCAAATGGCAGAACTATCAAAATCCAATACAGGCTATGCCCCATGACTCCACTAAGACTACGTATTTGTACTTAAGAGTAATGATCTGTTATGTTAAGAAAGTTCAGCTCAGTAAAATAACTGCTGTTGAAAACTATTTGTGCCAGGGCTGTTGTCAGCAAATCACTCAACTTCTGATAGCCAAGTTCGCTCTTCTCAATTCTGAAAGCCAGGGATGCCTAGCATCTTTATAGGTAATGCACAGGGGTCTATAATCTAACACGTGTGTCCCTGACCACAGTAACTTACAGTGAGAAGCAGGATGAGCTGAGGCCCTGAGAGTACCTGTACCTTTAAGAATTCAGGAGTAAGCCAAATTGGCAGTGGTGTAGGTGATGGAAAATGACCCTGGAGGAGGGAGGAGCCAAAGGACTGAACTCTTCCCCGCTTCACTTCTCCCTTACAAGCACCAACACGGTCCCTGAAGTTAAGATGCTGAGATCTTAAACCATTCTGGTCCAATGCTCCTTGTTTTCCCGGTTTCTTCCATTGCTTCCATTATCTGTACTAAATATTAGTCTATCATACAAATATTTAGAGAGCTTAAAGTTACCACCTTGAGTTGCAAGTTATTAGTACAATGTCTTAAGCTCTAAGAGTACAGATGTTAACATTCCACACTTCCCTCCTTCAAAAATCTGCAGTAGGTCTACTGGCTTTAGTTTAAGTGAAAGGAGGGATTGACTAGGAAACCAGATCAATACTGTACACATTAAATCGGATAAGAGGTAAAGGGAGCATGCCATGCGCGTAAACACTGGTGGCTCTTACCTGGGGCAACACTGTTCAGTTGTCACAATGAGACAGTTGTTACAAATGGGGGTGGTGGGGATGCCAGTGACAGGTATGGATAGAGGCCAGGGATGCTGCTAAAATATCCTACCCATGCACAAGACAAAAGCCTACTTTATTTTTAAGCATCCAACCCAGAATGAGCTGAGATGTTCAATTTCTCTGCCTTCTAAGCCACGGCCCATCTAAGGCCCTTGGGCTGATGCTGATTATGTGAGGACTTTTTTTTGCTTACCTGTGGTATCGGATATCATGAGAAGTTTGCAGGGACCTTTTTTTAGGCTAGTCAGCTTTTGCTAGTGTTTGTGTATTTAGTGGGTGTGACCCAAGACAATTCTTATTTTTCTATTGTATGGCAGAGGAAAGAAAAGGTTGGACGCCCCTGCTCCCGGGCGCTTACCCCACTTTATTCTAATAAATGTAATGAGGACTCTGGTGATTGGAACTTAGATTTCATTTCTGCCTCACTAACTATACACTGGAAACATCCTAACTGGATAAAGTATTTCGACCCTCTCAGATCCAATGACCCCTACTTCCTCTTCACGTCAGCTGAATTGATCACATAACCATTCTTCAGACCTTGTCACTGTGTAAACTGAATGACATCTCCTGTCCTCTTTCTGGCTTCCCTAACCCGGATAATCTTCATTTAAGGAAAGGAGGGAGAATTTCCTTTGTTTTTGTCAAGAGTGTCTGGAACACTGTGGGAGTGCGAAGGGAGAGAGAATAAGTCCCTACCTGTTACACATATGTTATCATCTCTTTAAATGATGATGAGTTAAATGTTATCTCTTTAATAACATTTAACTATGTTACCTCTTTGATAACATTTAAAACTGGGTCCCAAATAGTCATTGACTCTGACACAGTAAGATCTTGGCTGAACTATATTGGAATCAGTTTATCCATCTACATTTAGGCCTGGATTAAAAGAAATTTACACAGATTATTCCATCCCTTTCCCCCTGGACCGCACCAGTGGGCTATCTTTTAAAGAGATGTTTCTGCCCAAGCGCTTCTTGCTGTACCAAAAGCATGAGTCACTTACCAGGCAGATGGCAAGAACAGCAGGGCGCAGCCACCAGAGGAAGATAATCCAAAAGGAAACCCGCGGAGAGAAGAAGCTCCCCCTCCACCCTGTCTGTGGAAGAGGAGGTTGCAGTTGGATCCTTGATCTTGATGTGAGTTTGACTTATGCAGAGAGGTAGATTAGCATAGGTGGGAGACAGCGTCTGCACCTCCAGGGGTTCAAGTGTATACTAACCATTCCTTTGAATAATGTTCCTCCCTCCGTGACCCCATTGGACTTGACAGCCAGCCCTGAGGTCAACTGCAAGGTTGAGGTCCCTCCCAGGAAGAGGAACAACAGAGTAGGTAAGTACTGGGTCTGCCTCTTTCTGGCCATTACCCTTCTACTTCCATTCTAGACCAGTGACATGGACTTGCAGGGCCCTCCCTGGCCTCTCTGCCTCTAGGTTTTCCTTCCCTGAATCCTCTTCTTTGCTCATCTCCCTGTCCCTTTCCTCTTGAGTTCTCTGTGCCCGCTGATCTTCCCCTCTCTGTTCTCTTTATCGACCAACACACATTCCTTTGTTATGCAGGTAAGTATTAATTCATTTTTGGAGCCTGATCCCCCAAATCTGAGTAAATAACCCCACATTTTTGTTCTCTGAGTATACATGCCACTATCGTTCTTTCCATAGCATCCTACTGAAAGTATCCTTAGTATCTGTTTAGAAGAAGTAGGCCGCCTCCTCTGTTCTCCCACGCATTTTAGGGCAAACCCACCCTATTAACTATAACCTACCCCGCACGATGCCTGGCACAAAGAATCCACAAGCTAAATAAATGTTTAACTAAATTAACTGAAGATGTTGTAAGAGAACCTCAACATAGGTTCCCTATTTCAATTGCTCGACTCACTTTTACTGACTATCTCCCAAGTGCTAGGTGTGTGAAAAGCTGTTCAATTACATTCTTTTACTCTCCATTGAAGTGCTTTTCACATGTAAAAATTTTGACCTTTGCAAATATTTAGCACCAGACTATTTTATTGCAGTTAAAATAAAACTTAAAATGTTCCCCTACAATCAGCTGCCCATTAGCATGCACCAGCCTAATTAAAAAGCAAGAACTGTAACAGGAGAAAGGAGATGGACCATACGTGGATTGCAAAGAAATAAAAAGAACCAAGTTGTACAGTAAGGAGGAGCCAGTCTAGATCTTAAAGGTCAAACGAACATTGCCAAACTGGTTTTTTCCACTTGGGCCCCTAGTTATAAGATTAGAAATGAAGCCTTTTTAAAACTACATGTAAATATCGTTTTCTCTTTATAAAGAAAAAATAATCCTTTTAAATAGCAGAGAACAGAGGCCTCTGTCAAATTGTAACCTTGAAATAGGTGGAGACCATAACTATCCTTGGTTGGTGAGAGTGGGGTCTCAGTAACTAGAATGGGCTCTCCTAAACACTCTTGGTCAGAACAGTTTAACCATTTTGTTATTTACCAATTAAGTTGTTCTGGAGGATAACAAGACGATAGTGCCCTTTTTGGTCAGATTACAAATAGAGCAAACGTCCTGGGACCAACATTTTCCTTCCAGGGTAGATCGAGAAGGTGTGCAGGAGCTTTAGGCTTCATTGTGGAATTTAAAAATTAAACCAGTATTAAACCGGATATCTATCTATGGGAAGAATCATGGCTTTCTTCATGTTTCACAAACTAGTAAAGCACCCACTACGAGATAAGAGCCAAATTAATACATGCTTCATTTTTTAAATGGAGAAATTATTCCTCCTCTGTTACCATTTAACTCATGAGTTCATTCCTTTGTTACCACTGTGTAATATTTCATGGTGTGAAGGGCACCACAATTTGTTTACCCATTTACCTACTATGAGACATTGTAGTTGTTTCCAGTTTTGAAAAATTACCAGTAAAAAAGATATGAATGTTTATGTACAGGTTTTCTGTGGCTCCAAATTTTCATTTGTCTAGGACAAACCCCAAGAAATATATTATTATTTCAAATATAAACCATGAGGAAGAGCTACATCTCGTAATAGTGCAACCAGCAAAGTGATTGGCACATTTATCAGCCCATTCACATTACTCCAAATGGCTTATTGCCTTGTACGCCTCTAGTTCTGGCTCTGCCTTCTAAGATCTCTTTGTTTTTCCTTTATATGAAATTCACGTCATTCTCTTCTACAGCTCTCTCAAAGCTATGTTTGGTGATGAATACACTTGTATCCAGAGATTCTCAGAGTGTGGGTCTGGGGACCTAAGACACTGTCAGTGACCTGTTCAGGGATTGTATGAAATCAAAGCACTTTTCATAATAATTTGAATTATTCATTTATTAGCCTTTTCATTCTCACTCTCTCCAGAGTTTACATAATTTAGGATTACATCATCACTAATGGAATGTGTGCTTATGTATTTCAATTTTCTGTTTTAATTTTTATGCTATATGTATATATCATTAGCTATATGTGTAACCCACATAAAAGGTTTGGAAGTCCTTAATAGTTTTAGTAGTGTAAAAGATTTCTGAGACCACACAATTTGAAAAGGCTAATTTCCATCATTTATATTATTCCTGGTTCTGTAAACCTTCTGAGATGATGGTTCTTCAATGGCAGGACCTATATTTTCCAATTATTTACAACGATCAATACTGCTTATAACAGTAATATGAAAACACAATAAATGGTGATAAACGGATGACAAAATGTGATGGAGAAATAATAACCTTGCCTTTCTGGGACACAGTTACGAGATGTTGTCTAAGAAAGTGACTGGTTGGGCGGCGCCTGTGGCTCAAGGAGTAGGGTGCCGGTCCCATATACCAGAGGTGGTGGGTTCAAACCTAGCCACAGCAAAAAAAAAAAAAGAAAGAAAGAAAGTGATAGCTTAAGCCATAGGACAACTTCATCCACTAATTTTCAGTCAAAAGGATCAGAAATAGATTTATTTGGGTAAGGGTTTGGGAAGAGGACTAAGGTGCTTTATCTTTTTCCCAAATATCATTCTATATTACTTTGAATGGTTTCCCACCCAGATAGCTACCCTCTGCTACTTACTCACACATTAGAAAAAGAGCCATTTTTTTCATAGAAATAGTAGATTAAAAGTTTTTGCTGCAGTTTTTAGGGGTAGAATGACAACAGAAGTGTGGAAGCTGGAACCTCTCTTGACTCCTTAAAATTTCCTAAACTATTTGTTTTCAATATAAAAAGACAAACTATCGATACATGCAACAACTTGAACATATCTCTAAGTGAAAAAATTCAGTCTCATAAAGTCACATACGATATGATGCATTCACATAATATTCATGAAACAATAAGATTATAAACATGGAGGCGAGATTGGGGTGGGGAATCAGCATTTTGGGATCCTGACGAGGGAGGCAGTAGGGAGGTGAACATGGCTGTAGAGAGAGGGAGGAGGCAAATCTTGGTGTTGATGGAATAGTTCTGTATCTTGACAGTACAGTTACATGAATCAACAATGTGTTAAAATGGCTCGGGAGCTATACATACACATTTTACCAATGTCAGTTTCCTTATTTTGACATTATAGCACGGTTAATCTAAAATGTAACTGTCAGAGGAAACAGGGTGAAGGGTACACTGAAGCTCTCTGTACTATTTCTGCAACTTTCTGTGAATCTATAATTATTTTAATATAATAAGTTTTCTTAGCAAGCACAGTGGTGTACACCTATAAGTCCTGGCTACTTGGAGGGTGAGGCAGGAGGATTACTTGAGCCTAGAAGTTAGAACTCAGCCTGGGCAACCTAGTGAGATCCTATCTCCAAAAAAAGAGGAAAAAAAGAGTTTTCTTTAAGAGTTTCTTGAGTTGAAGAAATCAATTTTAACTCATGTTTAGTTTAATACATAGAGAGATGGTTACACATGAAAACATTTATAGATATGTATATTGTTGTGGGTTGAATTTTGTCCCTCTCAAATTCATATGTGCAATTCCAAATTTCCAGTACATCAGAATGTTACCATATTTAGAGACAGGGTCTTTAATGAAATAATTAAGGTAAAATAAGGTCACAGCAGCTGAGGCAAGAAGGATCACTTGAGCCCAGGAGTTTGAGGTTTATGTGAGTTATGATGCCACAGCAATTCAAGCCTGGGGCAACAGAGTGAGACTTTAATCTCAAAAAAAAAAAAAAAATGAGGTCATATTTGTAAGAACTAATCCAAATGGCTCTTTTCCTTTTAAGAAGAGATTGGGACACACAGGTACAGAAGAAAACCATGTGAAGACACAGAGAGAAGATGGACATCTACAAACCAAAAAGAGAGTCCTCAGAGGAACCAACCTTGCTAACACCTTATCTCAGACGTCCAGCCCTCAGAATTGTGAGAAAATACATTTCTGTTGTGTAAGCCACCCAGACTGTTACACTGTTAACGGCAGCATTAGGAAAGTACATGCCTGGCGTATATACAGATTAGCAGATACACCTGTTGATTCTTTCACAGACAGATTCCCTTCCTCTGTGAGCTAACAGGGCATGAAGCAATGACAGCAGTACTGACAAGCACAGCCAACACCCGGATGTTGGTTTGTAATACCTTTTTCCAATGAAAGGAACCAAGACTCTTTGGACTAATGACTGATTGTGAGACTGGGGCAGGAAACCTACCAGATGAATCTGGAATATCTTGTAGGACCAAAACGTGAGGGCCTGCTAAAGCACACAGGTGAGCACGTACACACACAGATGCGGACGTGTCAAGAGGGCGTAGAGGCCAACTAAATGGGCTCCGAGAGCTAAAGCTAGGATACTTTGAGCAACAAAATAAATAAAGTAGCAAAAGGTTATTTCCAAAGTATAAAATGAAAATCCATGAATCTTTCAAAATAGACTCATCTATTTGATGAAAAAAAATGAAGAGATGGATCTTTCGTGCAGAATTCCAAACACAGTTCTTTATGTGGGTGCCCCGCCCTCGGAGGTGAGCGCATCTTCCCACTTCAGGGCGTCCCCCAGGCACACTGAGTTCTGGCCATAGCGCACGGCGGTGCCCAGTGACCTCCTTCCAAAGCGTACAGTGTGGAAGTGGAGTATAAAAGAGCAAACCTAAGGAGAATTACCCCAGCCAGTGACTGATAGCAATAGCAACAGTAAGAAGTCACGTTGGGAGTACGTACCTTTGACGTGAGGTGATAAAAGTGATACTTTATGTTCCTGGTCTTTCTCGCAAAAGCACATAACCCCGACTGTAGGGAAAACATCGTATCAATCCCAACTGGGGGACAGTCTACAAAAGACCTGTTTAATACTCCTCAAAACTGTCACAGTCATCAAAAACAAGGAAAGTCTGAGGAACGGTCACAGCTGAGAGGACATGACATCTAAGAAGACACGACATCAAAATGTAATGTGGACGGCGCTCGTTGCTCAGTGGGTAGGGTGCGGCCACACACACCCAGGCTGGCAGGTTTGAACCCAGCCGGGCCAGCTGGAACAATAATGACAACTGCAACAAGAAAATTGTCAGGTGTTGTAGCCGGCGCCTGTAGTCCCAGCTACTTGGGAGGCAGAGGCAAAAGAATTGCTTTAGCCCAAGACTTTGAGGTTGCTGTGAGCTGTGACACTTTAGCACTCTACTGAGGCTGACAACTTGAGACTCTGTCTCAAAAAAAAAAAAAATGCAATATGGTGTCCTGGAGAGGGGCTTGGAATGGAAAAGGGACCTTTGGTACAAACTAAGGAAATCTGAATAGAGTATGGACTTTAGTTAATAACAATGTTTAAATATGAGTTCATTAACTGTAGCACACCAATGTAAGACTCTAGTAGGAGAAACTGGTGAGAAGTACATGGGAACTCTTAGTACAGTCTTCTGAATTTTTCTTTAAATTTAAAACTGTTCCAAAAGTTAAAGTTTATTTTTTACAAAAATAAGTTCCTTTCACATAGGTCTCTCTGAATTACAGTCTCAGCATCTCCTCGTTCATCCATGTGTTTCTCTGTCCATTACTTGTTAATCAGCTTCAGACAGGATCTACCTGTATTTAACAAGGACTATGGATTTGGGCGGATCCTCTTTCTTGGATGTTAGACTACAAAGCCACACAGAGATTCATAAATTGGAAGAGTCTGGTGGTGAAGATACATACAAAGACAACAGCAACAATAAACAGAAATAGGAAATTATGAAGCAGCTCCAGCCACTAGTAAGCAGAAGCCATTGGGTCAGGGAGAGAGGAGAGAGAGCAGTTTATACAGAGAATAAAGAGATGGAGGGATGGGTGAGCTGAGTTAATGCATCGCTCGCAGCTGGAGTTGCTGCTGGATCTTCCGAGCTGTTGTTCACCTCGGGACTTCCTGTCATTTCCTAACAGGAATAATTGACAGTTCTTCCTGGGGCTTCACTGTGTGGTTGTTGAGATTTCCTTCCTTCCTTCCCTTCCCTTTCCTCTTCCTTCCTTCTTCTTCTTTGTCGCACTCAGTAGAGCGCTGTATTGTCACAGCTCACAGCAACCTCTAGCTCTTGGGCTTCGCTGATTCTCTTGCCTCAGCCTCCCAGGTAGCTGGGACAAGCACCCGCCACAATGCCTGGCTACTTTTTTTGTTACTGTTTGGCCAGGACCGGGTTTGAACCCACCACCCTGGGTATATGGGGCCAGTGCCCTACTCACTGAGCTACAGGACGCGCCCTTTCCTTCCTTCTTCTATTCCTTTCTCTCTCTCTCTCTCTCTCTCTTCTGTTTTCTTAATAGATTTTAAGCTTAGCTATGTGGTTGTTGAGATTTCCTCTCTTCCTCCCTTCCTTCCTTCTTCTATTCCTTTCTCTCTCTCTGTTTTGCTTTCTTAAGAGATTTTTTTTAATTTTAGTAGGAAATGACATTGAGCTTCGATTTGTTCAAGTTCAGGGAGAGACAGAAGAGATGTAGAAGTGGTTTACCCTTTGACAAAATACCATGACTATACACCTAAGGACCTTAAATCCGACATGACTCTAACCAGAAGTTGCCTCATGTTCTCACAAAGGAGAAAACTACCTATTCCAAGCAGATGTATGTAAGATGCACTGGTGTCAGACGAGATTGCAATTAGTATGACTAACTCACAGAACTTCGCAATAATGCAGGTGAAAGATAGCAGAACACCTGTGAAATCTGTGGGCTTGAGGCCTATTATGTCTTTTGTCCTTGACACTCTTTCTGATTTAGGTGATGAAGTTACACAAACCTAAAGTAGTTAATTATATTTTAAATATATTTATCAACCAAAAAAATCTATTTAGGTAATGACAGACCATCTCTTCTACTCTCTGGTCTATCTTCTCTTTGAAGACTTGCTAAATCATTAAGAGGTAGGGGCCTCAGTGGTATGTAAAATGTTTGTATATAATAACTCCCACTTAAATTAAACTTGA
>CAUYQV010067954.1:0-16110 GCA_963574575.1 Galagoides demidoff | reverse complement strand
GAGTCTCCTGCCTCCGCCTCCCAAGTAGCTGGGACCACAGGCACCCGCCACAATGCCCGGCCATTTTTTGGTTGCAGCCATCATTGTTGTTTTGGCGGGCCCAGGCTGGGGATTCGAACCTGTCACCTTAGGTGTATGTGGCTGGCGCCTTAGCCAATTGAGCCACAGGCGCCAAGCCAAATTAGACTCTTTAAAGGGATTATGTTGGTTATTTTCACAGCCCAAAGTTCAACCACATTAAAAGAACTGAGATTAAAGAATAGTGCAATTTGCCAAGAATAATATCGTTGATAATAAGGTGTGTGCTTGCAATAAAGGAATACAGAATGTTGAAAAAAGATAAGCTTCACCATCAGACCTGAATCAGGATAAGGCCTGGCCCCTTAACCATGGTGAAAGCTTCTCTGTTACCTGCTAAATTTAGAAAATAACAGTATTTCCTTTGTTGATTACACATATGTATTAACCTTGATAGCTATGTGTATGCATTAAAAATAATGTTAAGTAGGCCAGGAGTAGTTGTTCACACCTATAATCCTAGCGCTCTGCGGGGCTGAGGTGGGTGGATTGCTTGAGCTCACAAGTTCATGAACAGACTGAGCAAGAGTGAGACCTGTCTCTACTAAAAGTGAAAAACTGAGCCAAGAGGCTCTCTTGAGCCCAAGAGTTTGAGGTTGCTGTGAGCTATGAGGCCATGGCACTTTACTAAGGGCAACAGAGTAAGACTCTGTCTCAAAAAAAAAAAAAAATTATGCAAGTAAAATCCCCTGGTCCACCATCTTGTGATTGTTGAGGATTCAATACACAGTCATTACTGTAATTACTACTGAGTCAGTAACAGGTCATATATGGTAGCAGTGTCTTGTGACATGTTTTACTTAGTTTTATTATATTTGCAATAAATATTTAAAGAAATGTTGGGCAGAAGAAAGATTAGATTTGTTCTATGATGGTTCTGGAGAATTAAGAGAGAATTAAGGCCATTGCTGTTACCAATCTAATCCTAAGTTAGTAAAAGGATAATTTTACATTTGTATAAGGACAAAGTGAGTGATTCTAAAAATGCATACATTTTCTTTAACAGAAGGTATGGGACCAGATGATAAAAACCTAGACAGGCAGACAGCTGAGCTCCAGCTATAGTGTATGGGCAAGAGAGACATAAGACAATCCACCTAAATCAGAAGGTAAGTCTAAGAGAAAAGATCAGGAAATCTGAAAAAGAACTAAATACAGTTGGCTAATGGCTACCATATTTGATAACTGAGCTATTTAAATTTGCAAACAGAATGGGGCACGGATACAGTATGATCAACCAGACAAAGAAACTAAGGACATCTAATCCAAGGCTACAAGTATAACTAATGATGCTTTGCCATCAACACTGTTCCTGACCTTCTCAGAAGTCGTAATGTCTCAATTTTAAAACTGAAAAGCCACAGAAACTCCTTAGTAAGATTTTATCCTGGAACCAAATTTTAACGTGAATGCTCACCTACAACCTAAATATATCAGAGAATGAGTAATATTTCTGGCAAGATCTTCAATAGCAGACTCTTAACAACAACTTACATTTTTAAGAAAATATGTCTCTTTTGCTTCAGCTTCTCCTCATTTGTTTTTATTTGAGTTCCAGCTATAGTTTTGCTTCTTGGTCAACTTAGGAAAACCTACCCAGTCATGTCCGCCTGAGTAGACTTCTTTTACAGTAAACAATAGGATGGTCTTTACTGTTATTAAATGATTTTTATTTGCTTGAGTCCTTTGTATATTCTGGTTATCAGTCTTTATCAGATGTATAACATGCAAATATTTTCTCCCATTCCGTGGGTTGTCTATTTGCTCCTTTGATTGTGTCCTTGGCTATACAGAACCTTTTTACATGGATCAGGTCCCATTATTTATTTTTTTGTTGCTATGATTGCTTTTGGGGTCTTCTTCACTAATTCTTTTCCTAAACCAATATCTATAAGAGTTTTTCCAACATTTTCTTGTAGAATTCTTACAGTTGCCTGTCTTGTGTTTAAGTCTTTTATCCATCATGAGTTAATTTTTGTGAGTGATGAGAGGTACGGATACTGTTTCTGTCTTTTACATGTGGGTATCCAGTTTCTCCAGTACCATTTTTTAAACAGGGATTCTTTTCCCCAGTGTACGTTTTCATTTGTTTTGTCAAAAATCAGATGGGAATATGAGGATGATTTCATCTCTGTCTCTGATTTTGTGCCATGCTGTTTTAGTCTCTATAACCTTTGTAGTATAGCTTGAAGTCAGGTAAAGGGAGGCCTCCAGCTCTGATCTTGTTACATAAGGTTGTGTTGGCTTATCTGGGCTTTTTCTGATTCCATACAAAATGTAGAACTAAGAGTTTTTTAATGGCATCTTTAGGGGTATCTAGATGTATGATCATATCAATAGCAAACAGGGATAATTGATGTTCTCTCTCTTTTTTTTTTTTTTTTTGCCTCTTGCCTGAGTGCTCTGGCAAGGATTTCCAGTACTATGCTGAATAAGACTAGCAATAGTGGGCATCCTTGTCTCGTTCCAGTTCTCAGACGGAATGCTTTCAACTTCTCCTCATTAAGGATGATAATGGCTGTGAGTTTGTCATATTCAGCCTTTATTGCTATTTGCAATGACATTACCAAAACCCTAGCTCATGAGAAAGCTGGCAAACGAGAAAACAAATAATAAAAACATGTTAAAAACAAAGTGTACTCTAATAACGAGTAAGTAGCAAAATGCCTCAAAATTCTCAGCTGAACTAGTGTGTGACTAGGGAAAACTTGTCAACCTTCCAATCTCGTCATTTCACTGTAAATATAATGAATGCCAGTGTGCATACAAGATGTGCACACACGAATACACACAAACATGAGCCTAGAGGTGGGGTGGAAGTAGGTCAGTGATGTCTGTTGCTTACTTTTCTTTCTTTTTTTTTTGAGACGGAGCCTCAAGCTATCCCCCTGGGTAGAGTGCCATGGCATCACAGCTCATAGCAACCTCCAACTCCTGGGCTCAAGCGAGTCTCCTGCCTCCGCCTCCCAAGTAGCTGGGACCGCAGGCGCCCGCCACAATGCCCGGCTATTTTTTTTTTGGTTGCAGCCATTATTGTAGTTTGGCGGGTCCGGGCTGGATTCGAACCTGCCACCTTAGGTGTATGTGGCTGGCGCCTTAGCCAAGTGAGCCACAGGCGCCGAGCCGCAAACTGCATCCTTATGAAGAGAAGAACCTTCTGAATATGGAGCATAATTCCCTTCCCTATAATTTTTCTCTGAGAACTTTCTATCATCTCTACTATAATTTTCCTCTTTCTTACTCATCTGTTAACCTCCTTCTTGTTTCCTAATGCCTGAACTTCCTAAAACCTAATCTGATAATGAAAAAAATAAATAAATAAAATTTCACACGCTATTGCTAATACAAATGTATTATAAATAAGCAAGAAGAGTTTCTGGTTAAAACACTGGCATGATTTATTTTATGGTGGTTTTTGTAGTGAGTGTTATATGTAATTATTTAATGAATAGTCTTTTTGGTAAAATATGAAGCAATATGCATCACAGGTATTTAATAGATTTTATTAATAGGCAATGATACTTTTCATTTCTTGGCAGCCACCATCAATGTAAGATTTTTATAAATAACCAAAAAACATATCTCTGATCAGTCTCCTTAGGAACGAAGCAACAAATACCTGCTAACAACCACCTTTTCTGATGATTTTGCTATAGCAGAGACATAGCCACGCTTACATCAAAGTGTACAGAAAAGTAGCATACCAGAAAACCAAAGGGAAGTAAAAATATTGCTAAGTAAGAGAACAGCCCACTCAATAGCCACCAACATCCCTGACCTTCTCTCCTATCTGCTTAGGATGCAGAAATCCCTTCTGCTACGTGGAAAACAAAATTGTAAAATCACCAATTAATGTCTGTTTTTCTTTAGGATGAATGACAGATTCTTTGTGAGTTAATGCGCGAAAAAGGAACATGAACAAGACACACAGACTGTCTGTCCATCTCAGGCTGAGCCCCCAAGCCCTGGAGATTTGATCCAATTAATTCAGCAGGCCACTTTCCCATCTGAGACCTGAAGAGTTATAAAACGGCCTTCAAACATCCCTCTCTGCACCCCAGGTCTATGCACGCAGGATGAGTCAGAGAGCGTCCCGTCTGACTTCCCACAGACTCTGAAAAAGACTACCTGCTGGAAAGAGCAGGACTTCAGGCTCCCAGCTCCGTGGGAGAGTCCTGCAGGTACTGAACTGAGAACTGGCCCGTTTCCTTACAATTCACCCATGCTCCTTGGAGCCTAGTGTTAGCAATGGGTGAGGAGTTAGGTGAGGCACGGGCACCATTTTTGTACCTGAGCACAGGCACACGGGCTTTAACCCCTCCCAGAACCAATCGTTCATAAAAAACAGTTTGGCAGACCCTGGCTAGTCATACATACACACACATGTGCACACACACACACACAAACACATATCTAAGTGGTGCAAATAAACTGCCTGATACACAGAACCAATAGAAGACATAGAAGGCCCAAGGACTGCTTTGCACAATTTGTGTGATCGTATTAAAAAGGAAGAGGCCGTTTGAAGTCAGAAGGAGAGGTTTGTGCTACGTCAAATACCTGTGAATTCAAAATGATTAAGAAAGTCCTGAGAAAAGACACATCTATATTCTACAAATTGGAACGTAAAGAATCACTTGGATTGCATCAACTTTATGGGACTGTAAAAAAGACTATTCATTAAATAATCACATATAACACATCTAAGGTACACACAAATCTTCTAATAACAAATGCTGAATCATAAGGACCAGTTAGAAAGTGGAAATGAATTTGTGTCAAAGCTGAATCATAAACATGTACCAGAATGGCTTACAAAGTGTATATTCCTGGAGCCAAGAAATCTTTGAGGAAAAATAATACAAAGTTCAGTCAAATATTTATGCCCCAGAATTTTTTATTGCAGTGTGATTTATAATAGTAAAACAAAAAAAGTAGAGGCGATATAAATTTCAACAATAGGGGAGTCGAATAAATTATGATATGCCCATTTATTCAGATTATTGCTCCATGATTAAAAATTAGGTGTCCTGTGAATATATAATCTGGAAAGACACAGAGTTGAGAATTGTGCTGTCTGATCTCTGCATGGAAACAGGCTGAGCTGAAACACAGTAAAATGTTAAAGCATTTATTTCTAAAGAATGAGATAATGGATAAATGTTATTTTCTTCCTTATACATTCTGGTATTGATAAAATTTTCCACAATTGACATATGTTTCTCTTATGAACAGTAAATAAACACAAATTTCTTTCTTATAAAACTGTCAGGAAGGGCTTCCTAGAGTCCTAGAAGTCTAGAGCTTTTCCGGCCATAACATTCTGCTTCTCTAATGACATTTTCCCTAAATCTAATTAGCAATTGTGGAAATGAAAACAAAACAGAGGAATGTACCCTTTTCAAACACCTTGCTTTTAAAGGGAGCTTTGGTTGTCATAACAACTCAGGGGCATTTGACCTTTTAGGAGAAACTTTCTCTCCAGAACCATAGACAGGCGACCCCAGTCTTTCCCACTGGGCTGCCGGGCTGGGTCTCACTCCCTGCAAGATGTCGATCAAGCTCCAGATGAACTTGATAACACCGAACCTAAAGTGAACATTATTTGTTTATCTTGGCAGCTTTGGGAATGTCAGGCTGTCTGAGAATTGAGAGCAACGCATTGCTAGGCACTGGGGTCTCAGATGTGTGACTTCCCTGTCTTCAAGCTCCACATAGCTAGAAATCTAACTCTACAAAGGAAGAAGAGACATCTGAGCTAAAACCACTTTGCAGTCAGCTTATGCCCAATCATTCGGATTAACACGCATTTATAAATATTAGGGCAATTCATGAACGGACTGAACTGTCATCCAGCTGCCACCGTTTCTTCCCTCCAACCCTCCTGGGAACTGTAACACAGTTATTGTGTGATTATGGGTATGTTTGAAATGAAGAGTTACGAGTAACTTATATAAAGTTCTATCTCCTTTGACTTTACCAGTTCCAAAAAAATATTTATTTCCAAAATGATTTGAGGGTCTACTAAGTGGATAACAGGACATGCTAGATGGCACCAAGGAGACAGAACCCCACAGTAGAGAAACAACCAGATTCTTTTGGCCAAAGGCACCACACAAAAGCCTCACTTCTAAATGCCTGAGTCTCTGCGGCAATGCTTTCCTCCACACCTTCCTCATTATGATTTTTAAAAAATATCTTGTCTCATCACAAATGGGTGGTAAACAGAAAGGAAACATTCTAGGACTCCTGCGTAAGATTTCAAAAATGACTATGAGAGAGGGAAAAACCCCGTATGAAGATGAAGAGTTTAGACAAATCATTCACTATAATTTTTAAAAATTCAAACAGTGTACTATCTCTTTTAAGATGGCAAGTTGAGCTGACCAAACTCAAAAAGATACAGAAAAAAAAAGCTAGGAATACAACAATTAAGCATAGTGAAAAAACCCACTAACCATAATAATATTGCATAAATTAAAATAATAATTAGACCAGGCACAGTGGCTCATACCTGTAATCTTCGTGCTTTGGGAGGACCGCTGGAGGCACGGAGTTCAAGACCAGCCTAAGCACAGCAAGACCCTCTCTCTACAAAAAAAATAGAAAAAAATTAGCCAGGCACACACCTGTAGTTCCAGCGACTTGACAAGTTAATGCAGGAGGATCACTTGAGCATAGGAGTTTGAGGTTGCAGTGAGCTATGATGATGCCATGGTATTCTAGCTCCAGCAACAGAGCAAGACCCTGTCTCCAAAAAAAAAAATTATAATTATTATTATTATTATTATGAGAACAATAGATCAGAGAGATAAAGTGGTCTGATATGTCAAATGTTCATAATACAGAAAGCAGAACCAATAGAATAAGAAAAAAGCTCAGATATATGGAAGAAAAGATTACCAAATTAAAAACTGAACCTTTAGATTGAACGGGATCATCATGTACCAAAAAAAAGTAGAGAGTTTTCAAAATTGAGATGGGTTTCTGGGAATTTTGACATAAAAATTTGTTACAAAGTTAGCAACCCCTTAGTCTCAGATATATTTAGAGAAAGGTACAAAACTACAAAGAGTTTTATTTATTTTTATTTATTTATTTTTATTGTTTCAGGTTCACTTGAGGGTACAGAGAGTTAGGTTGCAATGTTTGCATTTGTTAGCTAGAGTCCTTCTTACAATTGTGTCCTGCCCCCAAGAGGTGCGCCATATACCCTAACATTGTGCCATTAAGTGGGAACCCACCCATCTCCCTCCTCACTGCCCTCTCCCTGCTCCCTCCTTCACTACAAAGATTTTTTTTTAAATCATAAGAGATTCAAGCAGAAAAGGGAAGGTATATATAAGCCTAAGTAAGAAAGCAGGAGAAGGTATAAATGTGACAATTTATTTTTTGATCCTTTGTGGCACTGTCTAAAGTAGAAACATGTAACAAAATATAAACAAACAAATTAAGTGGGTGCTCTAAACTTCATATTTTTCTTTAGCTTTAGGAAGACACTTAAAGACCCAAACAATCTCTCTTGTGGAAGAGAAACATTTATCTAAAGATTTTTGCTTCAAATTATTCAGCAACTCCTTTAAATTTCAGTGGATTTTATTTCTGTTAAATGTAATTACAATTACATTTAATGCTTATAAGTTAAGCTTGTAGTGTAATACATTTATTTTTCTAAAATCACTTTTAAAAAATATATCTATATATATGCATAGAATGATGTTATCAATTCTTGATTAGTTCCTGGTAGTGAAATTTAAGTATGTTCTTTTTTATTCTTTACACTTTCTTCTTAACACTTCTATACCTTTCTGTATTGTTTGAATTTTTATATAGTTTTTTTATTTAAGTGGTATAATTATATATTAATGAATAAATAATAATGAGCCTGGGTACCTGAATTTCTGGCTCTCTGTTTTAATGATTGCAATGGGATTTGAAATGTTTTCCCTGGGAAAAATAAATAATTTGAATGGGTTGGACATGTCCAGTATGAGGGTCCCATCACTGGCATCATGATGATGGGGGGTCCTGAGGGTTCTACACAAAAAATATCCCCTAAGGATTGAATCAGATGAGAGGTGTGACAACACAGTGACTCAAGAGCCTCTTCAACTGTCAACACAAGGATTAAAAACATTTGTGGCATTAATGGGTTTTATGATAATCCTTTCTTGTTATTCACTTATACAGGACTCTGAGGCATATTGGATAATCCTTTCTTTAGCTGTTTCTAGTCAGGGAACTGAAGCTACCCTGGATATGTCACACTTTGACATTAATCTATCCTACAGTAAGAGACTGTAGGCACAAGTTTAAAAATCAGCGAAATGACTGCCATGGAGCTATAGTTATATTCCAAATGCCTAAATAAGAATAGCTATAGGTTGACCCTGCATTACAGATGAGATAGGTTCTGTAGGTGGGTTCCTGAGAGGTCAGAAAGTTAAGTTCATGCATTCATCCCAGAAAAAGTGCTACATACCTCATTGCTGAATAGAATATCACTATAGGCACCTTGTGAAGCTATGGAACAATGCCAGACACCTAGTCTGCCCTTCAAAGCAATTTTGGAACTCGTTTTCTAGGATGGCCATCAAAGCTGTAATTGTACTACCCTCCATGTCCTGAATGTCATCAAAACATCTTCCTTTAAATGTCTCCTTTATCTTTGGCTAATGACAAAAGCTATTGGGGGTTAGATCAAGTAAGTAGGGAGGGCGTTCCACTACAGTTATAGGTTTACTGGCTAAAACCTCCTTCATAGACAGGGATGTGTGAGCTGGAGCACTGTCATGATGCAAGAGTTGTTGGCCAAGGTTTTCAGTTAAGATTGTCCTGTTTCTCTATCGATGTTTACTTGATCTGCTATGCTTTTCACAGTCAACCAATAATTGTGATGCGTGATTCAATAAATTTTGTAGTATTTTCATCAGTGCTGCCACTAAACACTCTGACCTCTCTTCATCAGTGACTCTTTGTCTCCTCTCAGAAAAATATTTAATCTATTTGTACAGTGTCATTTTCTTCATGGCATTATCCCCACAAACTTGGACTAACATGTCCCTGATTTCACTGCTACTCTTGCCAAGTTTAACAAAAAATGTATAAATGTTTGTTTGTTGCTCTAATTCAAGCTCCAACATTCTCACACGGCACACAAAAACACACAACAATAATGAACGCCACTCAGTAAGACACCACATGTCAACACAGACAAGGCTGATATACACCAATTATGAAACCTTACCAGGTTGTTTGTACAGTGTTGTCAACATAAGCTCATGATGGCGGGTTTGTGAACTTGACTGTCAGAGCTCATACCTTGGAAGAGGTACATTTACCTATGACTTGTTTGTAAGTGCAAGTCATGCACCACTTGGATGTTTGTAATTCAGGGACTTACTGAAATAGCCTCCATTGTGTGAGCTGTACATATGTCAGATATTTGCAACTTGGAAACTGCCTGTACATTAATTATCTTTTAGCAATTATCCGGTTGAGATCCTCCCAAATCCAGGTAAGACTGACATGGAAAGTCTCCTAAATGTCTTTAATCTCTGTTCTCTTGTCTTTAATCTCTGTTCTCTTCCCCAAACCTCATTATCATTGATCCTCTACATTATTCTATTCCAGAATGATCTTTCCAAGTCATATCTGTTTCTCTCCCACACTTTGTCTCTTTTGGTAAGAAAAGACATTTTTTGCCACCATTTGCTACTTTTTATTTTACTTCTCAACTACTTTATCAGGAACCAGGTGGAAGGGAAGGGTGCTACTTGCTGGATGCCTCCTCAAGGTCCCAATGAAAACTCACATTTCCCTGATTACCCATTGCTAAATACTGCAGAGCTGAGTGACCCAGCGCTCCTGGGTCATGCCGTTCAGTGATCACAGAGCTCCACCCCCCACCCCTCGGCCTCCACCACTTGGCCCTTCACCCATGGGGTTCCTCAACCCCCTCCCCTTCCATGTCCTCTGAAACAAGAAGCGAAGTTTCAAAACTTTAATTTCCAAAATAATAATGCAATAGAAATGTTAGGATAAATCAAGAAACAGAACTGGCAAACTGTTTCACATCTACTGACTGCCTATGAAATGTAAACATCTCTAAGAGTAGAATGTGAATGTTTTAAAATAATAACTATGAAAATGACATGAAAGCTATGTTAACCAGTTTGATGAAAGTGTTTCGGATTGTGTGTGAAAACCCCACACTGTACCCCAGAAGTGCATTAATGTACACAGTTACCATTCAATAAAAAAAAAAAATGAAAGAAATGTAAACATTAAATGGTGTTTGATTGTCATACACCCTCTTTTACACATTCTGCCCAAATAGGGGGAATGTCAGTGATGCCAGTGGTTCTACGCTGATGTTTCTTGCTTAGACACAGAGGATTAGGTTACAGAAAGGGGAGGCTGAGGTACTCTGGGGAATGTCTAACCCTGCTTGGCAACAAAAGAGTATGTCTAATCTTTCAGGGTTTTTTTCCCTCCGGTGTACGATTTTAGGCCCTCGGTACAGAAAAATTATATTCTCATCATAGTAAAATCCAATTAGAACTTGACCCCTGATAATACAACATTACATGTTTCTTTTGAATTGTTCTTTCAAAGGACCTAATCCCTCCCTAAACAAATTATAGAAACATACTTTCCAAAAGAGTAAACCCCTGGAATTCCTTTCAAAAAGGAGCTTTTTTTACTATCCAAAAAGAGGCTTTATTTACTATCCCTTAATGAACATTTGCAGAGAGATTACAGGAAAGGGAAGAGTTATGTTGGCCTACCTTGATTAAGAGTAACTGTCTTATATTATTATTACTCTTTGCTCCCATAAAGAGAATGTCATTGCATCTCTACACGACCAGTGCCTGACGTTCAGTTTATTGTAGGCCTTCCCTAGAATCTCACATGATATCATATGGCTCTTTTTTCTGATTTTTAGCCCTACTTTATTCTGTTATGTTTCTGATATAAGATTAGTGACAAAAAACAAATTCTTCCATTTTCTCTAAAGAAAAAAATACTATTAATCAATATATTATTTATAGAGCAATAAACCTAGACTCAAGTAAGAATAAAGTTAAAGAATTTAATTTTTTGCCTCTTTTACATTCTTAAAGCAATACTGAGTATTTAAAAAAGTGTAATAAATAAATTTAAAGGGAAGAATAAAATGAAAATTACAAATGTGTGCCACTAAAAATAAAACATGAAGTTTTATTATATTAATAGTCTAAAGGTTTTAAGATGTGTCAGAGACTTTTTATTTCGGATAATAGTAAAAACCCAAATAAAAGATCTATGTTTAATAACTTTGTGCAAACCAAAACTTAACATTCTTATTTCATGGATTTAGTTTAAAACATTTATAGAGGAAATTTTAGGTGTAGAACCAGCCAAATAATTTCTGATAGCTAACAAATGAGACAAACCTCTTCTAAGGAAATAGTTTCAAAATAGAATCATAATTCCATTTTCGTTAATTTTTTCCATCAAAAATGAAATTAGTAGCTATTATCATATTAGTAGCCAGCGTGTCAAAATTTGAACTTTTTTTTTTTTGAGACAAAGCCTCAAGCTATCCCCCTGGGTAGAGTGCCATGGCATCACAGCTCATAGCAACCTCCAACTCCTGGGCTAAAGTGAATCTCCTGCCTCAGCCTCCCAAGTAGCTGGGACCACAGGCGCCTGCCACAATACCCAGCCATTTTTTGGTTGCAGCCATCATTGTTGTTTGGGGGGCCCGGGCTGGGGATTCGAACCTGCCACCTTAGGTGTACGTGGCTGGCGCCTTAGCTGATTGAGCCACAGGCGCCGAGCCTCAAAATTTGAACTTAAACTGAAAGTGCTACCTTCTGAAAGAATATCTCTCTCTGACATGAACACAGAGCTAATTAAACAAACAGCTTGCCTCAATGACCTGTGGTTGTAAGTACAGAAGTACTGTCAACTGTAAACCTGGTGGAAGACCTTTGCCTCCAGAAAACAAATCAAAGCCAAAATAAGATTAATTTAAACTATACTTGATTGATTCAGTAAACATGTAAATTGAGTACCTGCAATGCATCAAGAATTCTTCTAGGTGTTGGGAGTACAGCTAGGACCAAAACTTACAAAGATGTCTGCCTTCCTGGACCTCACATTCTATTTTTTTTTTTTTTTTGAGACAGAGCCTCAAGCTGTTACTCTGGGTAGAGTGCCATGGCATCACAGCTCACAGCAAACTCCAAATCCTGGGCTCAAGTGATTCTCTTGCCTCCACCTCCCAGGTAGCCGGGATGACAGACGCCTGCCACAACGCCCAGCTATTTTTTGGTTGCAGCCATCATTGTTGTTTGGCAGGCCCAAGCTGGATTCGAACCCACCAGCTCTGGTAGATGTGGCTGACGCCTTAGCTGCTTGAGCCACAGGCACCGAGCCTGGACCTCATATTCTAATAAGTGATAACACAAAAACTAGTTATACATGTAAAGGCAACTAAGTTATTTTTTAAAAGGTTTCTCTTTATAAGTAAATGCTGGCAATCTCTATTTATTGTTTCATTTATTCATTCAACAAAAATTTACTGAATATGTTTTAAGATCCCGGTGCTAGATTTTAAAATTTAGGATAGAATCTACAATTATATAGTTGCAGTAGTAAATTATGTTACTGGGCACCTGTAGTCCCAGCTACTTGGGAGGCTGTGGCAAGAGAATCGCTTAAGCCCAAAGAGTTTGAGGTTGCTGTGAGCTGTAGCACTCAAACAGGGCAAGGGCAACATAGTGAGACTCTGTCTCCAAAAAAAAAGAGAAAGAAAGAAAAGTAACTGACTGCAATCTGGGCTTATCTCACAATTCTCCTTTATCTATGCCTTCAAAAGGCTTAACTGGCCTGCCCAGAGATTTCAAATACGCAGCAGCTCTACCACTGTTCTTTTCTCCTTTGCCCCTAACAAAAACCACTAGCTGCTGGAGCTGCCGGGCCAAGTGGCTCACTCCTGTAATCTTAGTACTCTGGGAGGCCAAGGTGGGTGGATTGCCTGACCCTAGGAGTTTGAGACCAGCCTAAGCAAAAGAGAGACCATGTTGCTAAAAAAAAAAAAAAAGCCAGGCATTGTGGCAGGTGCCTGTAGTCCCAGCTACTCGGGAGGCTGAGGCAAGAAAATCACAAAATCACTTGAGCCCAAGAGTTTGAGGTTGCTATGAGCTATGATGCTGTGGCACTCAACCCCAGAGCAACTGAGTGAAACTCTGTCTCAAAAAAAAAAAAAAAAAAAAAAAATCACTAGCCGATTTGGCCTCCTTTTCCCATGCACTTAAAGAGAACTTCAAAATTCTGCTAAGAATTCAGCTTTCCACAATCAATCCTATAACTAGCAATAAGGCAAAATCTATTTGCTATTTTTTGTTGAGCCTGGATTTCAAAACCTACAGTTGATTTCGGAATGATAAGCATAGTATTCAGGAAACGGTAAACCACTATAATAACAAGTTGTATTACTCAAGGTAAGGTAACCACTATAAATAAATAACAGACCTAAAATCTCCTTGGCTTAACACCATAAAAGTTAATTTTTCGTTTGCATCAAATCCCAAGCAGCTTGCCATGGGGTTCAGTATGAGGTACAGACCTGTATTCTATGCAATTACCCAAGGACTCAGGATTTGTTTAATCTAGTGTCCACATCATCCCCTGTGGCCTTGAAGTCTTCCACTGAAGCCTCCTTCAAGAGCCGCGTGAATGGAGAAAGAGTGTAAAGAATGGCAAAATGAAATAACTTTATGTGTCAGGACTGTAGGTGGCAGATATATGTATATCTATATACCTATATATCTGTCTATATGTACACACACACATATACATACATACATACATATATATACATATTGGCCCCAATTCCAGTGGTCAGAATTTAATCATATGCCTATGTTCCCAAACTTCAAGGAAGGTTGGAAAATAAAATCTATCTGTATTTCCAAGAAAGCAACGAAATGAGATTTGAGGAATACAGAGTGTATCTCTAGCAGAGGTAGGATGATAATGCATTTCGTAAATGTGAACTTCATTTACTACCAACAAATAATTCTCAGCATATAACACCCAGCCACTTAATGATATTTTTAATTTATTCTTAATGACTAGTATCTCTAAATTATTGCTAAATCTGTATAAGATTGTCCATTGTCACTCAAATGTTATTATTATTTGGACCAATAGTTACTGTTTGCAGTTTTACTATAGTTATGATATTTATGGTATAAATAGTGTACATGTTTATTTTTGTTGCATTTTCCCATATTAACCTGCTGAAGTTTGTAGTCCTGTGCAAATCAAGGCCTAAGTTGTAAAAATGCTGTATAGTTTTGAGGTCAACTCAGGTCTTCTATTTCAAATGGGACAGGGAGTCTGAGTTGATATTTTATTTCTTTTTTTCTAACTAAATGATAACTGTGTACATTAATGCAATCATGGGGTACAGTGTGGTGTTTTCATATACAATTTGAAATATTTTCATCAAACTGGTTAACATAGCCTTTATGTCCTTTTTTTAGTTATTGTGTTAAGACGTTTATATTCTACTTTTAGAAAGATTCACTTGTACCCTTGTAAGATAAAGCATAGAGGTGATCCCTTCAAGGTCTAATTGGGTCTGTCAACCAGTAAGTAGACTTCTCAATATCCCAAAATATTGTTTCTCAATTTTCTCAAAAATCACCTAGAATTTTTCAGAGCCACCAAATGCTATCCAGTGACATTAAATTCCAGGGTAAGATGGTTACCACACATTCATTTCACAGAACCAATTTACTTCTGGTGGAAATAAATTGCCTACCTCTAAAAAACAAACAATAATGGCAATAAAAACTCTGATTTTGATATTCCATAATGAAATAAAGTATTTTCAAGCTGGTAAGAGTCCAGGAAAAGACCAAGTGTAGTATGTGCATTCTGCAATCTACAGACCACATGTGTCCATTCCCACTCTTCATGCAGTTCGTAATTAGAAATAAGGCCTTGGAGAGTGGAGAGAGCCAAATTCTGCTGCCTTCTGTCTGGCCCTGGAAATCTCTTTTTGATCAATGTTTTGTCACTCAACTTATTGGGTCTGGCTATTAAGCAAAAACAAATTGATTGAAGTTGCTGGGCAAGGAGTGGGAGAATTGATTGGCTCAGTGTGAGTGAGATGCAGGAGGAAAAGACCAGCAGGAGGAAGTGTATGTGAGACAAGCTGTTTTATAAACATTACCATAGCCAGTCCCACGAGGAGAAAAGTAGCTGATGGAAAATCATTCAGCCAACACAAGGACCCTGGGGAATAATAATTTTCCTATTAAAAACATCACTGGTTTTTTATTTTCCATTTGCATTGAGGAAATCTTGTTTTAAAGAATACAATAAGAGGCCCTATGTATGTCACAACCCACACTTTCAATTAAGTGGTTTAGAAAGCTGGTAGGAAGGTAAAGTATGCCAATTTAAAAAAACAAATTTTATTCAGTCTCAACATTCCATCATGACAGCATGTTATTATATATTCTAAAATTTAATTCAAAAATGAAACTATTCCCAGAGAAATAATAAAAGAAATCTTGCATCTACTTGCAGATATTACATTCCCTGATAAAACAGATAATTCTTAAAATTTGGGTTTTATTTAATTTGAAGGACAATTATTCTTGAATTGACTTTTATGCAAACTAGCAAGCCCACATAATTCAATCCAATCCCCTCATCTTAAAGATGAAAATACAGACATCTGGAGGAGTTACAGGTATTCTCAAAGCCATAAAGTGAAGTAATATATAACTGAAACTCCAGAATCCAAATCCACAGTTCTTACCATGGAAAATAATTAGCTCAGGCTCGGCGCCTGTGGCTCAATCGGCTAAGGCACCAGCCACATACACCTAAGGTGGTGGGTTCGAATCCCCAGCCCGGGCCTGCCAAACAACAATGATGGCTGCAACCAAAAAATGGCCGGGCGTTGTGGCAGGCGCCTGTGGTCCCAGCTACTTGGGAGGCGGAGGCAGGAGACTCGCTTGA